>JAHDVE020009602.1:0-150824 GCA_022606495.2 Halesus radiatus | reverse complement strand
GGGTAAGGCTCTCGAATACGAATCCGAAGGTCGCAAGAATTTTTTATTTAATTAATTTGTGTTCTTTCGCAATTAATTCATTTAAAAATAATATATAGTATATTTGCGCACGTTCCAGAGTGGAAGATACTCTCAGTTTTGGCCTGGTGAAAGACCACCATTCAGAATTGAAACGTTGCTTGAAATGGCTTTTAGTCGTGTTTGGTGGCCAGATCTGAATAGCCAGGTATTTCCCCTTTTCCCCACCTTCCTCTCCCCCTTCTCATTCCCCTCCCCAATACTTTCAGCTTCACAACATTCCCCAATTGGGAATGCCATAGTCTCACTGGCTTCAGACGGTTGGGAGCAGTTTGGGACTCTTGTGCGGTATTCATATAAAAAAAAATAAAAAAACGTTTCCATTCTGAACGGTGGTCTTTCACGCTCAGTGCCAAAAAGCTTATAGCTCTTTCACGGAGGTAGTCAAATAATATCTCGAAGAGGTTTGAATTTTGCGTATTTACGAAATGGTGGCTATAAAATACAATTTTAATATTTATTAAGTCAATAATTCTCAATGAAAATATAAAACAGAAGAAGACACAGAAAAAAAAAAAAGATACGGTCACTACTGAGACTTACACTCAGAAACGTCTAACCGGGACTTGCGTCACTTTCAATTGAGCTTCCGAGACCTTGTTGAATTCCGTCATATTTACCAATCTTATTCTTACCTTGAGAATGATTATTATTACTAACGATATTATCTTCAATAATTAATAATAACGTACAGTGTAAGACTTCATTATTTTTATGATCATTTTAATAACAAAAAAAATTATGTTTACGTTTACGTACAAGAAAGCTAAGATGCTTGTAAAACTTTTTTAAAATTATTTATT
This sequence comes from Halesus radiatus, assembly GCA_022606495.2. Taxonomy (NCBI): domain Eukaryota; kingdom Metazoa; phylum Arthropoda; class Insecta; order Trichoptera; family Limnephilidae; genus Halesus; species Halesus radiatus. The sequence continues at coordinate 149,943 of JAHDVE020009602.1, read as the reverse complement.
ATCTAAAAAACAACACCTGAAAAATTTCTTTCGAAAAACATTTTCCGATAGGACTAAAAGTGTCCAGTCTTCACTATTTTCGATTGCCTCGTATATTGTTATTTTTTTTTCATTTTTGTGGCTTTTGAAAACAATCTTTTATGCATCTACATTATGAGAATTCCTTGCGAATACCGTTCGCGTTCCCTCCGTCGCGGCTTAACTGTATCCACGTCCGTCTTACTAGGAGAATTTTCCCTTTAGATTTCCAACTTAGAGACTCCATTCATAACAGTTTAACGTCATCTTAATGTTCATCAAATATACTAGGTCCTTTCACATTCACTTTGATTTAAGTAAAGTCCCGCATACTTCTGGCATTGACATTGTTAACACAGATACGCCAGACGCTAGTGATTAAATTTCTGGCCTTTTTAAAGTGTTTTCCGTATAAAAGTCTCAACTGTCTTGAGCAAGTGGGACTATGATTTCTGTAGTTAGAGTAAATTTGTGGGGCTTAAGCAAGTGGGGAGAGGATGGAGATGGAAAAAAAAAGATTGAGATTTACCCGGCCATTCACATCTGGTCACTTAAAACGGAGGGGGAGGGGGTATTCAAAAACGCACAATTTGTAGTCTGGCAACGTCAGATTTACAACAAATGCTTTATCTATAAATTCGACATGGAAAATGTATAAGGATTCCAATGACAAAGGTTCTTAGACTGTAAGCTTTTAAATTCGATGTGAAATACGTACTGGAATTTTAGATAAAACGCTCAAAAATTCCTTTACTGATTTTCAAAGTACGCATATTTTCAGGTATTTCGGCATGTATTTCATGGAACCTAAAAGATTAAATTTTGCGGATTTTCGTCATTGGAAGCCTTAGACATTTTCCAAACTCCCGTATGACGTTAACAGATAAATTATTAAGCATCCTGCAAAGTGACGTTTATCGCATTATTTGGGTTCACGTCTTTAAGAGAGATATTTCCATTCGACCAATGTGGCCATTATGAAATGTGAATGCATTTGTGGATACAAGTACATTAATATATATATATATATATATATATTATATGAATACCCCATAAGAGTCCCAACTGCTCCCAACCGTCTGGAATCAGTGAGACTATGGCATCCCCAATTGGGGAATGTTGTGAGGCTGAAGGTATTGGGAAGGGGAAGGAGAAGGGGCCAAGGAAGGTGGGAAATACCTGGCTATTCAAATCTGGTCACCAAACCCGGCTAAAAATCATTTCAAGCAGCGTTTAATTTCCGAATGGTGGTCTTTCACCAGGGCGATACTGAAAGTATCTTCCACTCTGGATCATGCGCAAATATACTACATATTATTTTTAAATTAATTAATTATGAAACAGCACAAATTAATTAAATAAAATTTACTTGCGCACGACAGGATTTGAACCTGCCACCTCCGGATTCGTAGCTGTAAGCGACCATTGTCGTTACAAGACTGTAAACATGTAGGTGCTGGTCAAGTCGTTATCGTATCCGTGATGTCTCGGGCGTCGGGCTCGCTCTGGATTTCCAAATATTGTTCCTTGCAAAAGGGAAACAATGTCGACTTTTGTAGATTCTGCTGTGGTCGGGTATCCAAAGGTGAGAAGTCAAAGGCAGTTGTCCGATGGAGGTAAGCAGTGGTCAGAGTGAAACAAGGCGAGTGGTTCAGAAGTCAGAGCGGGCGGCGGGCAGGGAGGAGTACTTGTCAGGCTGGCGATCAAATGCTAACTGCCGCAAACTGGCGTTTGCAGGCTATTTATGCGGTCCACCAAGCGCGGACCGCCGGTGCCGTGTAGATGCCCGACAAGTCGGTCTCCCTCCCACCAACTGTCCCTCTCCAACGCTTTTATTCAGTCATTTCAGTTTGAGCGGTCTGGAGCGAACAAGCTCGCCAGACCGCCCGTTACATATATTAACAGACAACGATAATTTAATAATAAGTGTGCAGCTTCAGATATTCCGGGAGGCGTTACGTCCGATACAGTAGCCAAGGATCGGAAAGAAATTAATTAATCGATTTATATAATCGATACTTCACACGACTGCGTTTAAATTCGATTATATTCAATTCGATTTGATTCAAATTGGTTAAATTCGGTTCAGCTTAGTTCAATTCCAGACAATAATTTAATATGAGGCCGTTAAAGATACATTCAAATCTTCCGTAAAGATTGTTGGGTGACTTGAGTTAAGTAGAACGAGTAACTTCTTGTTACGCAAATACCAGCCGTGTGTACTTAATAACTTCTGTATTCAACGGTTAATAAGAACTACCAAAATAGTTATCAATAATCAATTTTACAAGTCTAACTATGACAGCAAAGCAACTTTAATGCTGCTTAGTTCAATGCGACGTAGAAGAATAAAGAGCAGTTGCACAAGCTTGTTACGTTTTAACGTTTTTGCATAGGACTTAAAAACACAACAAAATCACCACATCTGCCAATACACTGACAAATGGCTTCGTAATTTAACATTTACAAAGAAAAAACGCCCATTTCATTGACAAAAACGCCCTAAAAAAAAAAGTCAAGGGGCGTCGAAAGATTTTATTGTTTCAATACTTAAATCAATGAAATGAAATTAACAAAATTTCAAGAAATTGAGTAATATTTTGTCTTCAATAATATGAAAATAAGTAATCATTGAAGAAGATAATATTAACATAACCTAAATGAAAGATGAAACCGGACAAAAGGACAGAAACTAAAAATATTTCAGTCGCATCTGGGACTCGAACCCAGGTCCTCTGCCTATCCGGGGCAACGCTCAACCGACTTAGCTAATGAGACAAGTTAAATTTGTGTCATCTTCATCGATATCATATCTCAAATTCAAGATTTGTGAATATTATTTTCCATTTTTAATCTCATATTATTGGCAGCTATTTTATGATGTTTACAAAGTTCTACCCGAACTCAATTGCAAACTTAAACAGTGTCTCGGATTTACATCCGACTTTTTATTTATATGAGACATCTATTGACCTTTATAAAAGTCCAAAGAATTCAATTTTTAATTATTAATTATTTTTATTGAGATTTAAGAACCTCATCGTAATATTTAATCATTGAAGAAGATAATATTAACATAACCTAAATTAAAGATGAAACCGGACAAAAGGACAACTGGGATTCGAACCCAGGACCTCATATCGTCTATCCGGGACCTGCGCTCTAATTATGGGTATAAATCTAGGATGATATTGACAGTACTTAGAAGTCTATAAAAAAGATAAAAAGACGGGATGGATTAGGGTACTCGTAGCTCAGCTGAAATAAACCACAGGTCCCGGATATACCATGAGGTCCTGGATTGGAATCTCAGCTGCTACTTTTATTTTATTTTTTCTGTGTCTTTTCGGATCCGTGTTTCGATTTGGGAATTTTTAATATTATCTTTAATGATGTTGAAAAATTGTTCATAATGTTTTTTTGTCAAATTAAACTACGAAGCATAAAATATTTATACACAGCAGTTCAAAGAAATCCGAACAACTTTTCCAACGTTGTATATTTAAAGGTAATAAAACAATATGAATTTTAGAAACAACTCAAAGGCGAGCTTTGAAGTTCTTTGTCATAAAATATCCTCAGGAAACGGAAACCTATTCTGAAATTTAAAATATTTCCTGGTAAATTCTGGGAAAATTAAGATAAACAAAGGTTTTCTGCTATAAAGTAACAGGTTTGCAGCTACTATAGCTATGTCACTATAGTTTTATGCTATGTCCCAAATAATATAATACCTAATACATCAATATTTTCAGGAAATATTTTTTTTATAACGATTGTACAGAGGGCTAGATACCAGTGTTAGAAATGGCAGAGACAGGTTAGGTCAAACTCACCTTGAGGCCAGACGCGGGAGGCTGACTCAGGGATCTACCTGGATAGCTCAGTAGGTAGGAGCCTCACAGCTCTTCTTTTCAAGGTCGTTAATCGGCGACAGCCTCATGCCGGGCTCAGTGGAAAAGGGTACTCAACTACCAAAGAAAAGATGTGAGCTTTCTAGACAGGGTTTATTTTACTGGAAGGCAGTCACAGGTAATACATATGGGTTTACAATAACAATGGGCAGTACATAACCTATCTGAGGTTCAAATATCTCTTTCTCTATGGTGAATCTAAAATCAGACAAGTTATTTTAAACATATTGATTTACAGCACATTAAAAAGAGGAAATAGTTACAGCTTTCACAGGTCGATCGGTGTCTGTCTTTAATAATTAAATTTATGCAAAGACAATGAGTTTACAATGTACTAAATGCATGGAATACAAGATGACGCCAGAAACCATGCGTAGCGGCCGCGTGCTAAGGGCACGCCGCACGCACCTCTCGATTCTAATGTCAGACCTCTAATAATGGAGCGGTGGGCTTTCGCCGGATGCCCGTTGAGCGAAGCCGATGGCGGGCGGGAGTGTCGCTCCTTGGTGGCGAAAGCCGGAACTAATCCTAGCGTATGTTTGAGAATCTTCCAGAGTCTCCTTTTTACTAGTAGCGAATTCGTTACATAACACAATCATAGGGCAAAAAGTGTATGAGAACTAGGTCGACCCCTCAATAGCAATAGTTGAAATGAGTCAATAACAATAGTTGACATTCCATTGAATAGGTTTTTTAAGTAAAACATTAGTTACAATTCAGGTTCGTCTTAAGAGGAACGGCTGCGCCGCCTGTTGAATACATAACTTAATTTTTTATTTGAGGCCAAAATAACCATCCAAACTGAATAATAAATATATTTTTTAAATTAAAGGTTTAGTAAATATCTAATACGGATGAGAAGTATTTTATTAATTTTTGTTTTAAATTATGAAGTACATTATATGGGGGTTTATTTTTTTTTTTAAATTATATTTTTTTTAATAATATAAAAACAAAACATTATGAAAAAAAAACAATTTTAATAATTTTAGAGGCAACTTGAAAAATTATTTGCGGTTTTATTATATATTTTTAAAAATTATCGTATTTGATACGTAAATATGATTATGTAAATAAAAATATAAAAATAAAACCTTTAAAAAAAACGTTTTTTAAGGTCGATATTTTAAATTATGTACGGCAAATTTGTGTTTCAATGTATATTGGTCGTTTTTAATTTAAAGTCCACCATAATGCTAATTTTACTTCTTTTTGAAAAATTTTAAATCTTAAATTTCATTATATTTTCAAATTAGATCGGGTAAAACTTTTCTTAAATCACCGTTAGCCCCCAAATAATTGTTACAGTGCCTCTAAAATCGCAAATAATCGATTCCTTTAAAGGTCTATATTTAATAATGTGATACAAAAATAAATAAATTACTTATCATCCATACTAGATATCTATAATATTTGATGAAAAAAAATCATTAGGTTTAGGTGAGTATTTTGGCCACAAATCCAAAATTAAGTATTTATGAAACAGGCCCATGGTGACATTATGTTTGGGGGCCTATTTTTAAAGCCAAAAACCTGCAGAAAAACAACAAAGCAAAAAAATTGAGCTGTCTATAAAAAACGCTCAATATTAAAAACATTTAAAGATAACACGTTAAAACAAGCAAAACTAAATTCATCATTAAGGCATAAATATAATATCTCAATCAACTTTATTTTCTGCACAACAAATGCACAATAATTATATCTAGAAAGGGATAGAATATTTTAATAATCCTCCTGACCAGTTAAAAAAAATCACAGTTTTGCTATTATTAAAAATAAATTATTATTTAATAACTGAAATCCATCAATTCAAAATATATCTTTATCGAATCATTCTATCACTTAAGATACATTATTTAACTGTATTATATCAAACCCCTACACCAAACACCAAAGCCATATTTTTCATTGGCGTCGAAATACTAAAATATAAAATTCTGTAATACCATTTGATTTATAATATTGTAACAATATACTATATTTAAAAAAATAAATTAGTTTATTAAAATTTATTGATAAGATTTTTAGTCACCTTGTGGCGTGATTTGTAATAAATTAATAAGAATAACAAATGATTTAATAACTGAGGTTGGTAAACAATGGAGAAAAATGTTAATTTGCTTATTATAATTTTTTTTCCTGGGTTCTATGGGCATGAGTTCCAGGCAGACCCGGACTTGGAGACCTAGGCGATTAGGCACTTTATTAAAAAAACCTATTCTACTATTTTTTTATGTAGGTCAATGACTTCCTAACTATTTCGGCCACAGAATCTTAAAATTCCGCGTGGATGTTGACGGTACCCCAGAAAGAATTTACACATTTTGTTTTTTTATTTTAACTTATTATTTGTATTTATTTTTATTTTTTTAAACTTTTTTTATTGGTTTAATGTCGTACCTTGATGATGCTTATGTTGAGCGAAACCGGTCGGTGATTGTAATATATATATATATATTTTGTATCCGTTCATATATAATAGATTACAGTAAGTCGTTGAAAATTTTGTTCATAGCAACTTGACCTTCAATCTATAGAAATCAAATAAAAAGGTTTTTTTTTTTATTTTCCTTATCTGGTGTCTGCATTTTATCCTGTGTTATCATGTGTATCATTATAGTATATAAAATTTTAGCTGGGGGATTCCGCCCAGGCCCGTGCCTCTCGGACCTAGGCGATATTCCGGCCATGGTTCCGAGGCTCCCTTAGGTCGGGGTCTTTGGGCTCATGACCCGCGTGCCCTTAGGGTAAAGACATAATATATACGTTCAGTTTCTAAAATGTTTCATACATTGAGGTAACAACAGACGAATTACTGCCATCTAGCGGCAGGGACTGTACAGGTTGGTTTCCTTTCATACGTTTTGATGGATATTATGTGAAACATTATATTCTTTACTTCATTTAAATACATTATTGAAATCGAAAATTGATAAAATAAATATTAGGTAGCCGGCATATGACTATACTGCTTTTTTGCTCATCTATAAAAAATCTTTAAGAGGCTATTAGGTTTGTACTGACAGTTATAAGCCTCGCCGCTCTATCTATAATGGTTTCGAATGAGAATAAAATACTTATATAATAAATTGAAAGAAATTTTATTTATTTTCTTATTTTCTATTATTTAAATTTTTAAGAAAGACAAATATTCCCAAGTTACGAATAACCTGACAATATTAGAAAATCTCCTACTACCTTTACAGTAAGCGGAAGATGTTACTTGTGTCGTGATGGAGAACTTAGCCAGCCGAAGAATTGAACTCACTACGCATGGGTGGTAACCAGACGCAATGCCAGCTCAGTAGTTTTAGACTTTACTTTTTTGCAATTCTTATCAATATATTTTATTAATATCTGCTATAATGAGGTTATTTAAATAATTACAAAAAAAAATAATTACGTTCATTGCGAGCGTCTTCCAATTTTCTTCAATATTAAAATATTACATAAATCTAGTTTTAACATTATGTACAGTTATGTTAATATAACCATCAACATTTCGATTATTTTTTTATAGATTGCTATAAATATAAATTTAATTATTTGCCGCAATATTATAGTCCGCAAGCACTACAACCCGGGCCGCTAGAGGTGCTAGGGTAGCATGTATTTTCTTTTACGGCTAAGGTCAAATGTCTGTCCTTCCGGAGTTATGCAGAGTTCACACGAAGACAATACAGAAGACAAGATAGCACTGTCCTGCCCCTGCTCCGTGTACAGCCTCGACCGCGCAGGACAGGACTGTACGACAATATAACAATTTCAACTCAAACATGGAACGTTGCAAAAATGGATACACGACGACGCGATTTTTTTATACCAAGATGTATTGGAATTTTTTTATACCAAGATGTATTGGATCAGTAAGTCCTCGTAAATCTTGAAAATTTTGTAAATATTGTTAACGTTTGAATAAATTGAATATGTCGACAATATCTTGACCTAGATGGGTGATTGTTACTCGTTGGATAAAAACACTGTCGTTGTTAATACTGAGTATATTTCTGATGAATAACACAACGGTCTAGCAAAGGTTAAATATCTCTACAGCAGTGGCATACAGTCCATAAAGCCTGAAAAGCTGTGCCTACCAAAAATATCGTAATGTCAAGTGTTTTAAGTGCAGTTGAGTGGTTTCGATATTAGTTTGCATTTGGCGTTAATATATTATCAATTTCAGATCCAATTATGTAACGCATCCAGCGTTTTACTTTAATTTTTTAATTTAATAAATTGTGATTTTTAAAGGAGAGTCGAATTTTTTGTAGAGTTTAGTACCATAGTACAAGAAGCTTCTTTTGTCCAAATGCTGTTTGTGGTTGCTTATTGGATGTGTTTTTGATTCTGAGATCTAGTGTTTCTAATATGTGTTTGTTGTTATTTATTGATTTTTGTATGAATTGCTGTAAAGTGATATTGTTTTATTGACATAATCTTTAGATTTGTCAGTGCTAGTTCTTACAGGGACTTTAAATATAATTTGTAAAATGGGTTTTTGTGCTCTAATGAGTAACTTAAGAATATTATCATTAGCACTGCCCCATCCGATAATACCATATTCTAAATCAAATCTTTTGTACTAAGGATATTCCCGATTGTTTAAAAAAGTAAGTTATTTTGTTATTTTAATAAATAATTTGGTCAATTCACGTTAAATAAAAAAAGGAATTTTTTTCGACTGCGTTTGCCGCACTGAGTAGGAACTGATATCTACTATAAGATTGCAGCCACGGTAATTAAAATCAGTGATGCATAGATTAACATTGAATGAAGAATACTAATAATCAAATTGATAATCGTGCTATAAATACTGAACACTTGTGTTTTTGTCAATATCAACGAAATGTCAAATTACTCACTTCTGTCAATTCAAATAAAAATAATGTGGTGTTTTTTTGTTGTTGAATGATTGATTCGAAAGTTTTATGACTGCATTGGCGTTTATCGATCGATTGCGTTGAAGGCAGATGCAAGTAGCACGAACAGAGGTAGTTTCATACTGCACAAGGGAGCTTTTACCGTAATAACTTCAAGTACTTTTACTAAGTTATGTGAAGTTTAGATTTATAAAAAAATGGTCGGAAATAAACTGCATAAATTAAACATATACAAAAAAATGCACAGTAATTATATTTGCAAAGTGATAAAATGTTTTAATGGTCTTCCCGAAGAAGTAATCGTACTATTACAATTATTAAAAATAAAAAAAAACAATACTTGTTACATTATTAACAAAAATCAGTAACATCGTCAATTCAAAACATATTTATATATATACTCGTATATTAATACTATATCATCTTAATATAGCCCTATATTATGTTTAACTTCTACAACAAACCCAAAAGATAGTTTTTTTTAATTTAATTTTACAACAGAAATAAATACAATTCAAAAAGTCCCGATAAATTACTTTTTTTGTATTCAATTTATTTATTTTTTATAACTTATTGAAGTTTGTAAACCTCATTGTAATATTTAATCATTGAAGAAGATAATATTAACACATCCCAAATAAACCACGAAACCGAAAAAACAACAGAAAAATAAAAAGATTTCAGTCTTACTTAGATTACTTTTTGTAGTTTATCTAACGGGGGCTTTTTATTTAAAATATAAAATTTACAGACAAGGATACAAGATACGTAAAATAAAAACATAAAAAAAGAACAATATATAAAATAAAAACCTAAAAACCATATGTAACAAGCTTAAAACAAAAATATTTATAAAGAATATTAATTATTCTAAAATATTTCTTCAAAAATATGTTACAAAAATGAATAAAATAAAAACATGAACGAAAGCATTAAATCATTAATAAAATAATATTTCCTTATTTCTAATACAAATAGTTTCTTTCAGCTAGCCAAGTTTTCAATGGTTTAGTTTTAATACAGTTTTTTTTTATTTCAGCGGGTGACATATTTATACAAATAGGAATCATGTATGCTAAAGTTCTTTGTCCATATTTGTTTTTTATGCTTAAGAACCATTAATCCTTTATTAAAATTGATACGAGTATTGTAATTGTGCTCTAGTCTATTTGTAGTTCTATTCAGTGGTTAAGGATTTTTAAAAAAAAAATATGATTTTTCTATATATGATACTATTTTGTAATGCCACCGTGTTTTTTTTCAAACAATTCTCGCAACACTATTTTAATGTTTTCACTCAAGAAGAAATAAAAACGTGTTGTATTTTTCATTTTTATTTGTTGTTATTAGTTTTTAGTGCTTCTTTTGTATTATTATTTAAAAAGGTTTTTTAATAATAACAATACAAAAATTAATTGGACAAAATCGCCTTACAATCCTTGAAATGAAAACCTTCAAACTTAAATTGAAATACATAAATTAAATAATATTTATAATTAAATCTTACAGCATTTAAAAAAATCTTAAAGATAATATTATTTAATTGCGGGCTACATGCAGGGGTTATGCAATACAATGTAGGTATTATTATATAGAGTATATTCTCACTGTAACAAAACTTTACTATTATTTTGTATTTCTGAACTTGTGTGATACCTTTGTATTTTAATAATATTATTCAACTGATATTATGTAATTGAAGACTGTGTTCACTATGGCAAAACTGTTCTACTGTTTTCATATTTAAAAAAATCAACTTTTGTGCATTGCTTATCAGATCTGGTCATTAAACACGGTTAAATCCATTTCAAGCAACGTTTCAATTCAGATTGATTACCAGGGGTTACTTTGGGGTATTTATCATCCAAACGTATCTGAATATCTACTTTTAAAATGCAGCTTTTCAAAAATATTCGCAGCAGGGTTAAAAACGAGTACCCAAATAAGGCGCTAAACGTCACTTTGAAGGTTGCTAACCAAAGCAATACCATACATAATTTAACTGTTAATTCCATACGATAGAAAATGTCTAAGGTTTACAACGACTAAAATCCTCAAAGTGAAATCTTTTAAAATGAAATACATACCTACCAACATATTTGAAAACATGTGCACTTTTAAAACCAGTGAAGGTATTTTAAAGCGTTTTATTTAAAAATCTAGTACGTATTTTATATAGAAATGCAATGCCTACAGTTTCACAACTTGTCATTGGAAACCTTATACATTATCCTAAATACCAGTTTAAAATTTACAGATAAATCTTGAGCAATCTGCTAACAACGCGTGTATTTTTGAGTGCCCTCCTTTTTTTAAAATATTTTTTTTTATTTGAATACCGCACAAAAGTCCCAACTGCTCCCAACAGTTTCCAGCCAGTGAGACTATGGCATCCCCAATTGGGGAATGTTCTGAGGCTGATGGTAGTGGGGAGGGTAAAAAAAGGCGAAGAGGAAGGTGGGGAAATACCTAGCTATTCAGATCCGGTCACCAAGCACGGCTGAAAGCCATTTCAAGCAACGTTTCAATTCTGAATTGTCTTTCACCAGGGCGATACCGAGAGTGTCTTCCACTCTGGAACGTGCGCAAATATACCGTATATAAAATTTACTTGCGCACGCCGATATTTGAATACGCGACCTTCGCATTCGTAGTCGACAGCCTTACCCATCAACCATCCTTTAAACCTTTCTGACGAAAAATAATGAAAAATTAACCGTGTTGTACGGTGTTTTTTAGACGTAGGTTAGGTAAAAATAATTTTATATACTATATAAAATTATTTTTTATATATATTTTTTTATATATTTTTAATATGTACTATATAAAATTATTTTTTACTGGTGTTAGTTTTTCTACTTTAACTTCCGCGTGTTTCTAACTAGGTCACTTGAGACGTGTGCTAAGTGGTATACGAGTATTATAAAGTAAATTGCTTCATTTTAACAGTACAGAGGGTTGGGTGCATTACCATTCCCGCCATGTGAATTGTTCTCGGAAAAAGATTTTTTTAATAATAATATAAATATTAATTGGACAAAATCGCCTTACAATACTTACGATGAAAACCTTCATACTTATGGTGAACTGCATAAATTACTTAATATTAATAATTAAATCTTACAGCTGTTAATAGTAATAATATTTTTAATTCCGGGCTATATGCAGGAATTATGTAATACAATGTAGGCATTATAATAGTACACCATAAAATATAAAACAAAAAAGAAAGGAAATAAATTTACATTATGCACATAACGTGAAAAAATATAGTTTAACACACAAAAAAATAGAACAATTATAATAATAAGAAAAATTATATTTTTTATTTTGATTTTGATGTGATTGGTATACAGAGTTCCTAAACTAAAAGTTTTCTGACTCTAGCATAATTAAAATGACTATCTAACCATTCTTTACTTTTGAATTTTTGTTGGTGGTAAGTGGATGACTTGAAACTTAATAACTATATTGCAATTTCAGGGGTAGGATTTCACTCCTCACGGGGGATTGATTTTGGGTTTTAGTACTTAAATATTTCGTTCTCGCTGTATTATTGATGGGTTTTCATGACCGGCTAGAAAAACGATATTCACATCAGTTCCTCTTATAGAGGTTTTGAGAATTTAATAGCTTGTGTCAGGAGCCGCTTTATGCCCCATTGCAATACCTCGGTAGCTCAAACAATTGCCTATAGGCGGTGTTATATTGGACTCTTATGGCATTCCACTGTGCTTGGCTATAGTTAATCCACAGGTCTGTGGTGTCAATGTTAGTACAGTATCCATTCAATAGTTTTTTTAAATTTTTTTTTATATGAATACCGCATAAGAGTCCCAACTGCTCCCAACCGTCTGTAGCCAGTGAGACTTTGGCATTCCCAATTGGGGAATTTTGTGAAGCTGAAGGTATTGGGTAGGGGAAGGAGAAGGGGAAGAGGGAGGTGGGGAAATACCTGGCTATTCAGATCTGGTTACCAAACACGGCTAAAAGCCATGTCAAGCAACGTTTCAATTCTGAATAGTGGTGTTTCACCAGGGCGATACTGAGAGCATCTTCCACTCTGGAACGTGCGCAAATATACAATATCTTATTTTTAAATTAATTGATTGTGAAACAGCACAAATTAATTAAATAAAATTTACATGCGCACGCCGGGATTTGAACCCGCGAACTTCGGATTCGTAGTCGAGAACCTTAACCCCTCGACCATGGAGGCCGTCAATAGTATTCTTTTAACAAGGTTTGTGCATCTGTAGAACCTATTCGCTAGCTTACCTAAAATGCTGATGGCATGCCTTTGAATGTCAATGTCGGGTCCATCCTTGAAGTCCGCGGTGATGATATGACCTAGGTATTTCACCTTGGATATAACTTACAGTGTTGTGTTATTCAGTTGTATTGTATGTACATTAATTAATAAATAAAACAACAATATTTAACCACTGTTAGCAGAAGAAACTTTGTTGGCTTATTTTGTTAAACTTCCTTTGTTATATATCATACATACGAGTATATTTGTATTAAAAGCTGTTTGTTTCTAACAAATAAATAAATGTACGACCGATGGTTATTAACAGTTTTATATTTCAACTACAACACAACTAATCACCTCAGAAGGTACCCAAGATTCCTTCTACCTTATACTCCACAATATGAAAAATACTGTGTAATTTTATCTGTGTGAAATACAAGAACTTTGTATCCTAACTTATTGTTTATATTATACCCGATTAATCTACTGGAAACTAAATATAAAAACAAATGAACAACTTTTTTCACAAAGGTTCAAAACTTGCTTACCGCAAAAAAATACAATTTATTTTTAAAGTGGGAAAATGTATTAATTTCAAGCTTTATTAAATTAAACACTTTCACAAAAAAGCAAAGCCTTTCAAGAGTTTATCCGCAGGAGGAAGAAGCTCGTTATATCAAAATTGATATTTTTTCCTTGAACTTTTTCACTCTTGGAGCAAAGAGTAAACTCACCTCTTCAACTACTTTATACTTTTTATTCTATTTATCGGATAAAGGTTAGTTGAGAAATACAAAAAATATAACCTTTAAGAAAAATACACAGCAGTTTTCTTATTTGAATCTTCTTAGGCAGAAATCTATTCAAACGGGAAAAAATTTCGAACGGTGAGCTATGGTGTGAAAAAATTGATTTTATGTTGATTTTTCTATCTATATAAATTTAAGCTCGCAATGACATATCAATCATGAGCTATGATGCTTTAAAATATCTATTAATTTGTCGAAGATCGCATTTTGTATCCATGTTTTTCTTCTTGACTCTTGGGCGAAGCCAAGTAGCTAAAAAAAAACGCAAATAATGTTGACGTTTTCATTGGGTTTGTATTAAAAACTTTTATTTATATTCGATAAAGACGCGTACTTATGAAGGTGTATTAAATTTCTATGAGTAAATCTCAAAGGAAGCCTTTGTTCTAGTAGGCTTTGTATTCTTGGCTGAATAATTCACAAAGTTGTGTTTGATAACCGTCGACTGGCAGACTTTGATAAGTTACCTAGTTCCGGTGATATAAAATGCAATGGATGAGACCTTCGCCAGAAACCAATCAATTAAAAGGGGCCTACATATAAGCATGGACAATTTACAAAGAAGGGGTGTCTTTTGATAAGGCTACCACAGGGATGCTCCCCTTTAGTTTTATAATCCTATTTTTTTTAATGTAAAAAAAAAATATTAAAAATTTGTAAATCAAATTTAATAATGTTATTATTAAGTTCTGCAAGTATTTTTAGTTTTTATTATTGTGACAGGTGTTTCGGCGTTCAAGGCCATTTTCAAACTGCGGTTAATCCACACTTTGACTAATTATTTATATGATTTTTTTCATTCCCACCCGATTCTAATTTGGACGGGTTTTTGAAAATAACGATTTATTTTCGGTAAAACCGATTTAGTTAGAAAACACTTCAAATTCGGAATTCTGTGAGGTTTTCACATTTATAATGTTTTCCTAATTGATTTATTTAAATGTTTTGTATTGTTTTGATAATGTGAACATACTGAGAAGCGGTGAATATATTATTCTCCTTACTTTATTAATTAATGTTATATTGGGGTCATTCGTTAATTTATTAATTTGTAATTGTTCAAGTAAATTTGATATAAGACCCTTTCTATCTATATGTAAGGGTTTAACGGCAGTTTGAAAATGGCCTTGAACGCCGAAACAGCTGTCACAATAATAAAAACTAAAAATACTTGCAGAACTTAATAATAACATTATTAAATTTGATTTACATTAAATAAAAAAAAATAAATAAAAAAAAAAATGGAGTTCAACGAATTAAGCACAAAAACAATTAATAGAGGTTTTCAATTTTACTAGGACAACGGCAAACCAATAAATATTGTTGATTTTAATAATTCGAAAAGTCCACCACAAAGAAAAATTTTGTCACGAAATCTTTAGTAATTTTATCAAACTGTAACCTTTTAAATTGCATCAAATATCATCAAAAAAATTCTGAATTATAGTGTTTATATTAAGTAAGTTCACAAAGTATACCAATCGCCCAAAATCATATAAAATCGCCCCTCAAAGCCCTTTTTAGTGGTGGGTAATATTGCCCACTTGGGAAACACTGTGCTATGTGCAAAATTTTGATATCCGATTACAAAACTCTACAACAAAATCCCACTATCCTTTAAAAATCTGAACA
Organism: Halesus radiatus; assembly: GCA_022606495.2. NCBI lineage: Eukaryota > Metazoa > Arthropoda > Insecta > Trichoptera > Limnephilidae > Halesus > Halesus radiatus. Next base: position 134,432 of record JAHDVE020009602.1, on the reverse strand, counting down.
ATCATAAAAAAATTAAAAATCAAATAAAACAATGGATACGTTACATAGGGAGATATGAAATAAAAATTATATTAACACCAAATCTGTATTTACTAATACCGAAACCACTCAACTGCATTTAAAACACCTCACTTAAGAATTATTTTTATTTTTTTCATCAAGCACATCAATTTAATACAATGTAACTTAATATTTTGTAAATGAAATCCACAGCACGGGAAATCCCAGTGAGGATTGGGTATTATTTGATATTAAAAAAGGTATAATTAAGTAGGGACCTAATTGAATTAATTTAAAATGTTTTTTTTCCAAAACGGTAAACCCATTTGTTTTTTTCTACACTTCAATTATTTTTTGTTTCCTTAAAGTTAAATGTCTTACTACCGCTTTTAGTGGAAAACCATTTTTTTTAAACTATTTTCAATTATTTTTATCACTATATAAACTCCAAAAGTTAGTAGAATAGTTGTACGAATCGAAATATGCTAACATAGAATACTCTTTTTATTTAAAACTAGCTGATGTGTACCCGGCCTTGCTCGAGAACAATAATTGATTTGACAGCGAAAGTAACTATCTCCAAAAATAAAGAAACATTCATTTGAATATTTTATTTCATTCCAAACGCTTATTTATTCAAAACATGTCTAAATCATAAAGTCCTTAACTAGGCACCTACTCGTGTTTTCCATTTTGAAAATATTCTACCCAAAAAAACCTTCTTCTTTTGAATATTAAATATTTGGCTAACCAGAGTGTTATATGTATGGGCTAACCTAAATAAAACATGGCGGGTTCAATGTTTTTCATACTAATTTTAAAACGTTGTAGCAACAGTTTTTGCTTATTGGATTTCTAAACCTTCCTGGCACTAATAAAAACAAACCGGGGCTATTTTCAGCGAAACCAGTCCAGTAATTTTCGAGAACATCGGTGACAAACAAACAAACTTACATTGATTTTTATTTATTTAGATATCAATTTCATTTACGATACCTTCCGTTGGTACGTCAATTGCACATTATTTATATGTAGCGAAAAAGTCCCAACTGACGAATACCAAAAATACTATAAAATCATCAGAATTGGAGACTTGCAGAAGTGGGAAATGGAAAAATGATGGGGAAGAAGAAGTTTGGGAAGTACCAAGCAGTTCAGATCTAGCCACTGCACTTTTATTTGCTAAATATAAATTCTCCTTCACTATCCACTCCGATTGCAACATTCTGCGACGCAAGATTCTCCGTGGCGTGCCGTAAACCAGCTAGCTTGTTATATTATCTATAACAAGCAATATTGTAATATTGTTAAAAGAATTTGGGAAAACCTGATCATATTTTGTTTCAAAGTGACGTTTATTCGATATTACGTGAAAATTTTTTGGAAAACTGATTAAAAAAACACGTACTTATGTTTTTAATCAAAGGAGAGATTCACTTAAATGTAAAATGATCTCCACATAGCAGGTACACCTGCATTAACACTTGTGTGAGGTGAATATTAAAAAAAAATGTTAATTATAATACTGTCATTGTTCTACCGATATTTTAATGGGAGATGTTCTGAGAAACTAGCATCATTGATCCCTTCGACAACGGTGCATAGTCGGGAAATACGCCAAACGCGCGCCCAACATTTGTATATGGTTGACATTTGTTACATGAGAACGAGTGCTTTCTGCGAACTCTTTCTTGAGTTCAATAGCGCAGTTGTGGAACAATTTTCCGGGCTTTGTGCTTCCTCTCTTCCACGACATGGGTCTCGTCAAGACCCATGTTCACTCCTCCCTCTCCTCAAAAAGAACACAGCATCCTCAACGATAACATAGGTACTGAGGAAAATTATTTACTCCTGAGTGGAGATAATGTTTAATAAACTTGTATTTATGAAATATCTTCCGAAATCTTTTGCTTTTTCTGATTTAACCTGAAATAAGACTTTTCTTAAATGAACATTTAAATAATATTTATTTTTAATCCAACAAAGGAAATTGCTAATGGCAAAATGTTTTGCTTTCATTAGTTTTATTCTATATATAGTGAAAAAACCACTATCTTACAGTTATCTTTATCAGCAGTTAATTTTTCCATTTAATCATTCTAGGAAATAACATTAACCTAACTCAAATGAAATATGAAAACGGAAAAAATGACAGAAAATTAAAAGATTTCAGTCGCATCTGGGACTCGAACCCAGGTCCTCTGCCTTTCCAGTTCAATTTATTCCATCTTCATCGATATCATATCTCAAATTCATGTTAATGATTAAATATTAAAATGAGGTTTTTAAATCTCATAAAAAATAATTAAAAATTTAATAATTTTTTTAATGTTTATCGAATCGTTTTTGTATGGAGAATGTAAAAACTAAAGACAGCCCACCTAATGATATGAAGAGTGATAAAATTGGTATTAGTAAGAGTATTTTTCTTCGCCCTTTCTTTCTTTGTACATCATAGGTATTTAAAAATTGAATTTTCCGTAATTTGCAAAGTTTTCGCCTCATCTTTTTTTAATGAAATACGATCCTTACGTAAAAAGAGCATCTCCTGTCTTATGCTAATCTTTTTTCCGCATATTAAAGTTCAAGAAGAGAGACTTTTCGTATTATTTTGACAAACAAGTAATTCCCCGGGCGAACACAAAGGATTATTTAAAGGAAAGCTTAATTTTTCCTTACTTCGGAAAACAAGTCTTTACAGTGTTTCGGGCATCATTTAACTTTTCTAAATTAATAAACATTTAAAGAAAGTTTACTTTTGAAATTTAATTTATTAACAATAGATTAGTAGGAAAGAGGAATGCACTAGGAAAAAATATCTGCTACGATCTGTGTGTATTATATGGTAATAGGCATAAAATGCGCTTGGCAAGCGGAGTCTAGAAACGCTTGATGTGGGCTCAAAAAGCGGGTTTTAATTTATTTTGTTAAGAATTTTGTAAGAAAGAACAAAAGATAATGAAGAGAATCTTTCACAAACACTTGTTTCTTACATGCTAACATAATTTTCTATTGAAAAAAAAAGTAGTTTAAGATTATGTTTTTTGCAACCTAATTAGAAATTTATTTTATTTCGTATCAAGGGAATTTCTTGGAAAAGGTTCAATTTTTCCAAAGCATTTTTTTTTCATAATGTAAACCGATTCGTAGTATAGTATAATCGAAATATTGATTTCACTGATAGCTTCGCCCTAACGTACAATAATCAAGTTGAAGAATTATGGCACAAACTTTTATAAAGTCGGTTTATTGCAGTTGCACAACGGAGTCTTGTTAAATTTTTTTATCCGCAATGTTGATGAATTATTTCCTAGAGCTTATGGGAGGGAAATGCTGATCACATGACTTCACCTTAATTAGTGATTATTATCAGCAAAAGTGGACGAATGATGATTATCGGCATTAGTGGACGAGTGATGATTATCAGCATAAGTGGACGAGTGATTATTATCAGCATAAGTGGATGAGTGATGATTATCAGCATAAGTGGACGAGTGATTATTGTCAGCATAACTGTAATTGCTTACTTGTAATAAGGTGTTTAGCTAGAATCGAGCAACCAGAGCACTGACCCGTGATGATATCTGAAATGCACAAAAAATGTTTTGTAAAGAAAAAGGTATATATTGTTTCTCAGAATATCTTAATTTTCATGTTGACCCATAACTAATATTAAACTGTGAATGTCAGTAACTGACAAATCGTTCTCGTTGAAGTTTTAAAAAATTATAACAAATCTAATATTTTTAAGGTCATTTAGGATATTGCCTAAGGCAATTCTTTCTATAGTGCAACTTAATTCATTCTCTTACGATATCTATTAATAAGGTAAATAATTTTAGGACAAAAATTTTAATAAGATCCTGTTACGTAACGAATAGGAGATTCTAGTCGTGAAGGAATAATACTTCTTGCTTCTGGTTTACTTCTAGCCGCTCGATTGCAAAACGTTACGTTTCAACCAATAACAGTACATCTCGCCGGAGATCACCATTATCAACCAATCCGGTGAGTTTCTGTCGGCCATTTTTTTTAATCAACCAATGCGTCAAGCGGACAGATAATTTCCGGCCGTGTGGAACGGCGTGGGTTCGCGGAGCGAGCGGACGCCATTTATTCCGATCTCAGACACCGAATCATCAGCTGCGTGCGTGATTTGAGCACGCAGCCGCTCTTTATTCCATCATTCGATTCCAGATATGGAAACATCAACTGCAAGTAGGCCTGGGCCTGTAGCAGATAGTTACCACATTACCCCCTCGTAAACACCTGGTATGGTGTATCTTTAATTGTTAAAATCAGTGTGGGAATGTTTAATACCTGTGTACCTTGGACGCTGGCCACCTGGACTCCGGCTTGCCATTGGCGTCGCCTGACTACCAGCTACTCATGTAAGCCGCTATCAAAACTCCCTTCTTATCATGTGCTGTATATGTGTGCCTTTTTCCATTAACTTGACCGGTTGGAGATCCTTCAGAGAGAGAGAGAATTGTCTAGAACAGCTTAGATACCACCGTCGTGGTGAAAACTGCATGTAACTTACCTGTCCATGTTTTGCTATAAATAAATTCTGAGTTGAAAGCACGCATTCTCTTCAATTAAGTAGAGTAGATACCCACTCCAATTCTAAGGCTGCGGCCGACCCATTTGACTTTGAGAAAGAGAAACATTATGTTGTACCAGCTGAGCTATACTACGGTGGAGCAGGGTCCAGTCCTGAATCTAATCTCAGGGTGAGTTGCACTGCTTTTTTACACCATCCCTATTCTCCCCCCTTTCCTCTCAATCCAACACAAACACTGCCACCCAACGAGGTACTTTTCGCCTTGTAACACTGGCTTCCCTCGTGGGGTTTTTCATCATCATCCTTCCTCCTTTTTCCCCTCATAACAATCCATTGTTTTAAATTGTGTTCATCTTTAAAAATGGAACATGCGGCATCAATATTTCGCGTTCCCGGAAGTGTTTAAGGAAAGTATCAAATTAACGGGGTAGAAATTTTCGATTGTTCACCGCAGGCCGCAAAATGCCTCTTCTTCGTCCTGATTGTAACACTTAATTCAATAAGGAATGAAAATCATAAATTTTGCAACTTTACAAAGCAAATTCATTTTAACAGCGTTATATATTTTTGATAGATTTCTCCATCATCGTAAAAGGATTTAAACTTAAAAACTGATATAGTTTTAAAATAAAAAATACGCGTACGTTAGATGTTTCTTAGACAGCGGCATGGAGTATTTAGAAAATAGAAATATAGTGTGATACTGAAAAAAAAAACAATTACTTTCGATCTTTTTCATACAAACTTTTCTGCAACAAACTTTTGGGAGCGAATCTGAAAAGATCTGATCTATTCATTATTTACAGGAAAAAAGTATTATCATTTTCGTTCAAAGAAAGCTATTTCCGTCCAAAAAAGATGAAAAAGAAATGAAGCGTTACACTATCGTAAATATAATTTGTGAGAAATGGAAGACTCTAATTTCATTATTTCAATTTACAAGGATAAGATCAGAAAGAAAGGAAAATAATGGGGTTTTGATAATATAAAAGGGTAAACCGTTATTTTTTATCATCCAACCTGTTCAAAAGTAATAGGTAAAGTTTGCGTGAAGGAGGAATATTTCTTAATTTGAGTACTTGTCCCCCTTTCGGTTACCCGAAGTATTTTGTACATAATTACTCCCCTCCTAAAAATTAAACGACTTTTTTAAAAATTTATAAAGTTGCATGGCAAAATACAAAAAAACAGATTGGGTTCGTAACGAAATAATTGTTGACATAATCAAATGGATTTTAATCAAAATAATAGGAATTGAGTAATACTTTTCATCATAACAAGATATCCAATTATGTCATAAACTATAGGTAACCTAATTAGAATATTTGACAGGCCAACTTAAACGTCACGTCCGAAACACTAACGAAACTGAATTACAGAGCGTTCTGCTACGAATTTCTAGGTAAATGTTAACATTTTCTCGTCATAATGGCGATTCTCTTTCAAACTATGGATACTTTGAAGTTTCTACTGAAAACAAAAACAAAAAAACGTTCATTTATTACATATTCAAGTACCTACATTAATATTAAAGTATTAAAATACCGAAGACAAAATAATGAATTTTCATTTTGTCACTGAGGTAATTAATCAAAACAAATTCTAAACAAAACATAATACGGAAGATGATCAAACATCGATGAAAATCTTTTATGTGTGTAGTAAACATATTATGTGGGTTTTTATTCAGATAATTATTGTAATAATTTGTTCAGATCAAAAATATCAAAGCTAAAATAATGCATACTCTTGTGTGGGTAGTAAATAACGTTCGGAGAAAAATATTTCGGGACCGAAATTCCTTTATAGAAGGTCAATTTCGTCGCAATGTCAATAGGGGGTCATCTGAAACACCTTTAGATGCCGAGGCGCTGATGGACTCGTATGAGTTCAACTGAGTATCAAATACATTACTAGAAACAAAATATAGGCAAAAGCTAGCCATGTCTGGAGATGTATGGAAAATCGATCATTATTTTCTTGCCTACGATTTCATACATATATGCAGATGTAGTTACAGAAGAAATTATATTTTGGGACGGTACCTTATTCGTTAAACATAGATTGTATGAAAAAATCTGTCACACATATCAACAAATAAAAAATACACGCGATATTTACAATACTAATAAACAACACGTTCACAATCAGTAATAAACAGTTCAGTCTACCTACAGTTTTTTTTACGATATTTTTAATACGTACCGAAATAAACACGGACTATTTCCACATAATACAGTTACGTAAAACCACGAAAGATATCGCATAATGCCCACAATTAAACTGGATGGAAATCGGTGTTAAAATAAAACACGCGCTATTTTTTTCATTTCGCATCCACGTGGAAAATCAATCTGTATAGAACCTATAAGAAAAAAGGTGCTATTAGTGTATCATAAGCCAGTAATATACCAAAAGTAAATTTACGTACGTTATTTCTAAAAAAACGTTTGAATAAATAATCAACGTGGAATATAGAGGTTCACTTTTGTTGTGTTCCATGCGGCCGCTATAAAGCATATTTTGCACTTTGAACAAAAAAAAATCTAATGATTATTTTTATGTTACTGATGCATCTTGTTACATTTTTCTTTCTTCTGTTTCCATAAATACGCAGGAATATAAATAATTTTTTTGTAAGAACCATTTCAGCTAATACTGTTCAAAACAACAAATCAGCGTGTTGACTAAAATTTCAAATACTTTGTTTTGTGCTTATAAACGCTATTATCTCTGTCTTCTTGTTATTACATTATTTTTAGATATTTTACAGCTAATGGATTGATCAAAATTCATATTAATTCATATAAGGCTGCCAGCTAGGTTGCTTATTACGTTGGGAATAATTTTAGTCGGGAGGAGCATTTTTGAAAAGGTTATTCAAAAAAGGTGTTGTAGTGTTGGGGTTGGAATAAAAGAAAATCGCTGGGTGGAGAAATATCAGAATGCGGCAATGAAAATATAATGATTTTTTTTTACTATCAAGCAATACTGATAGCGCTCATTAAAGCTATTATAAAATGCACTTCATCGGTCATCAGCATGACAAAGTAAAATGCATGTCCCATAATGATGAAGAATCCGTCAGTTTATTTGTTATTATCTTAATTAATTATTATTTAAAGATACTCGCTACGTAGGTATTATAAAAAAGAATTTCGTGAATTTAATGTTGATCATAAAATTAATCACTTTTTCTTTGCTTCTGATTATTTATACTTCTGACATGTCATTTTTTATATATATCTCAAAAAAATTGTTTGTTTTATTTTTATTTGAATTTATATTTATATTGGTGCATTACTGTATAACATATGCGACGGTACTATTAAAAAAAAGTTTTTTTTTGCATAAATAATATAATTTCTTCTTAAGATTAATAATTATTTCAATTTATGCCGAAAGCGAAACTTACCTCCTTCGAAACATGTTGATATATATATATTAAAAAAGTGGTGTTTACAAAGTTTTTAATTAATTTATAAATAAACTCTATATTAAAAAAAATGATAATTTAAAACAGTCTGCTCTGATTTCAAATTTCAGTATTCAACGTTATATATTTTTAGTACCTAGTATTTTTTTATATTTCGACTTCGAAGATTGGTACTAAAATCTTTCCATTTCAGGTTCAGCATTAAAAAAAGACACTGAATATCATTTTGAAGTCTGCTAGAGTTAGCAAACTACCCGTAAGTATCAAACTATTACATGGGTAAATCATTTGTAGTTTTGCTTGAGAAAGTTTCTCACATAGAAAAAGTTTTAGATTTAAATTCAGTTATGTTCGTACCTACGAATATCTCTAGAGTCAGCTGTCAAGATGGCACTAAGTGCCACTTTCTAATTTTTTTACATAAGCATAATTTGTGAAGGCCTCCGTGGTTGAGGGGTAAGGCTCTCGACTACGAATCCGAAAATCGCGGGTTCAAATCCCGGCGTGCGCAAATAAATTTTATTTAATTCATTTGTGCTGTTTCACAATTAATTCATTTAAAAATAATATATAGTATATTTGCGCACGTTACAGAGTGTAAGATACTCTCAGTATCGCCCTGGTAAAAAACCACCATTCAGAATTGAAACGTTGCTTGAAATGGCCTTTAGCCGTATTTGGTGACCAGATTTGAATAGCCAGGTATTTTCTTACCTTCCTCTTCCCCTTCTCCTTCCCTTCCCCAATGACTTCAGCCTCACAACATTCCCCAATTAGGAATGCCATATTCTCACTGACTCCAGATGGTTGTGAGCTTTTGGGACTCTTGTGCGGTATTCATATAAAAAATAAAAAAGCAGTACTGGTAATGATTTATCCGTAAATTCTTAATGGGTATTTTTTGTTGTACAAAATACTGCGTTTATTTACGATACACATATAACATAAACAAAAATGCAAATAAAAAGTTTACAAATTAATTATCATGTTTCTTGATATTTTCATTGAGCTGTTTTATTTTATATTATGTCAAATACATATTAAAATGTACAAAAGAGGAACATTTTGAAAACCAGAGAAGGCATTTTTGAATGTTTTACCTAAAATGTCAATACGTATTTCATAAAGAACTTACAGCTTATATTACAAAGAACTTTTTTCACCGGTAGCCATAAAAATTTTCCTAACTACTCATAGATAATTATCATGTAAACCATGTGGTAGTATTGCTTGAGTTAGTAGATAATAAAGCGAGTATTCTTTAGTACTTGCCTTTAAGCTAACAGAAAAGCAAAAATGTTGATAAACATCTTAAATTTAAAAAGTGTTAAATATACGGATAAATTAATCAATAAGCTTTTAGCATTATTCCGAAGAAGGTGGTAAGGGTAACGACCCCCTTTAAACCACCCGCAGTACCGACACCTCACCTGTTTGTGCTCAAAATACGGGGCACAATAATATAATTTCCCTCTCACACAACATCCACTTTAAAAAGCGGAATACTTCCCGTTTCGAGCATTGCTCCTTTAGACTGTAACTTGAGCAGGTTAAGGGTGGTGGAACCGTAGACTGGAGAGTTGTAAAGGAGGCAGAACAATTTTATCGTTTGTGTATGTATATGGTAGTACAATCGAGCATTGTTAATTATTTTTAAATTTTACACCTTTTTGACAGAAGACTAATAGCTTTTGCTCTATGGAAAACGCAACACCTTTAACAGATGCATAAATAGATTAAATCGAAATTGAATGTAATACTTACATTTTTTAATGATCAGCTGAGTAGATATTTTGATAACCTTCCCGTTACCACGAGGGGTAGTCAAAATCTTTTAAATTACTATCCTCCACATATAAATATTATTTTAAAATAGACACCCTTTATTTATATTCCTGCAAAACCTGCATTAACTACCATTAAAAAAAACTTAAGTAACATATTTCTAATGTATAGGCATTATTCCTTGCCACAAATAATATTATTTACGCGCTGAAACCGTACCCGTAGCTGCACATTTCCACCATTTAAATCGTATAGTGTTGAGTGATGAGCGCCATTTCACTCGCTCGCATTCTTAGAAAAGCTGCGTGAGAGGGTAAGGTAATCGGCCACCGGACCGCCAGCAGGTACTAAATGTTTTTACCCGCTAAAATTCAATAGCCTTCGCCCAAAGGTCTCATTCTTTGATGAATGTAGAGGTTTTTTATTAAATTACCAATATTATGATAATTTTACACAAAAAACATTAAATATGTCAGCCATAAGAAGAATTTTCCATAAAATTAACGAAAAAATGGCAATATAATGATAAAATTCGTGGGGTAACTGAGTCAGCCCTTATGGATACGCATGTTTTATTTATCATCTTGGCATGCCGAAGGTTGCAGATACGTTCTGGGATGCCTTAATATCAATGAATATCAAATTGATTTAAATTTAAATATTTGATTATTTCCAAATAAACCTAACATTACAGAGTAAAACGTGGTATCACTTTTATATATACTTTACTTTGGCGCACTGTGCTATCCGTGAACTTATTGTGAGAACACTTCATAGTTCTTCATACAGACAGTCAAGAATTTAGTGATTTCCCAAGAATAGGCAATAATGTACTCGTATACAGTGTTTTGACACGCATTCACGCCTTACCCAAGATATTTCTTGAAGAGTCTTATCGATTACGAAAAAAATCATCATGTTATGGGGCGAAAATCATTACGATCTTTCGGAAAAGGGAAGAAAGCTGTTCATGAAATACACAATGTGATGATCATGGACAAGAGCCCAAAAAATGAACAAAATAAATAATAACAATAAAACAGAATCAACAAGTTAGCACAAATAAAGACTTTTTCTTAAAGGGTGAAGGAGGCAATGAAGGATATATTTTTTTTTTTTAATTATTCTTTTAAAATTAAATTAATAATACTTACTATGTTTAAAACCACTATATTTAATATGTAAATATCTACACGTTTCAAAAGCTAAGCTCCCCTCTTCTGGATAAACAATTTAGATACTAAAAATAATGAAAAGTATGTTAAATGGATTATAAATTATTTTATTATTGTACCGTTGTATTGGTGTTACTCCACAAAGTTATTTTGAATCATTTGAAGAAAAAAATGCATTATTTTAAAATGGAATTCCAGCATGAATTGACAGTTTCAAAATTATAGATACATATTCACCGCTTCTCAGTATGTTCACATTATCAAAACAATATAACATATTTAAATAAATCTTAAGAAAACATTATCATTTAAATACGGGGAAACATACTATAAATTTAAAAACCTCGCACAATAGATAATTTTATTTATTTTCTAACTATATCGGTTTTACCAATAATAAATCATTATTTAATATAAAAGTCCAAATTCGAATGTGGGAGAGTTAATAAAATCATATAAATAAGTCGTCACAATGTGGATTAACCGCAGTTTGAAAATGGCTTTGAACCCTGAAACAGCTGTCACAATAATAAAAATAACTAGAAATACTTGCAGAACTTAATAATAACATTATTAAATTTGAATTATATTAAATTAAAAAAAACGAAAACTGACTAGGATTAGTACTAGTTCTAGTACCAGCGAGAGCATATAATGTGGTTTTAAAAATATGTTTTTTAAACACATATATAAAAAAAGCAGATTTTTAAGGACTTCATCCAGAATACACAATACTATCAAAATTGTTCTGATGAGATACCACAATTGTTCAGATGGGAAAAATTGCTTGAAATGGCTATGGCAAGATTTGTATCGAAATATTTAAATACTCCGACCCAATAAAACCAAGCTCCTTTCACCTCGAGCGTTCCGACAAAAACTGCCACCCCTTCCATAAATAAATATACACCATCTCCTCTAACATTATTCGCCACCCATAGATCTTTCGTCATCGGGTGGAGCCTTCCCTGTGAGGTAAGGAATAAGTGTCTTAGGTCTGTCGCACTTTGTAGCGTGGATATGGTAGATGGCTTGGCAAGGTTTTAACACTTGGCGTGTGAAGTGGGAAATGTGTACTTACTTGTATTACAAGCGCCAGGCCGGGTGGGGAACGTCAAAAGGGGGCATTATAAATTGTTGTATTTCTTTATATACTAGCCCACACCCCTGAAAATCACGTGAAAGCATCAACTCACTCAAATTTAAGGTTTAATGATTAAATTATAATGTTGACTTTTTTAAATTAAATATTTATTCGCAGTATCTTTTTTATCTACCTTCCATATAAGTGGTGGCCTAGCTTATCACCCTTGACGACAACCCTAATTCCCCGCTCCGTTTTTTAATTTTTTAAATAGAAATACTTTATTATCATGAAAAGATTACTACCTAAAAACTCTTTAAAATTTATGGAATAATGAGATTTTTGTCGGATTTCTGTTGTTGTTAAAATTTTAGTTTATTTTTACCCTCTATTTTCTTAGGGTAAACACAACTTTTCAACTTCTAAGGACTGCACGCCACTACTACAGGGGATAAATATATAAACACAAACATGTTTTTCCATAGAAGAAGGTTTTTTCTATACACAGAATATTACATTTTTATTGAATTTATTGGATGAACAACTTTTCGAAGCTTACAAACCTCATTAAATTATTTAATCATTGAAGAAAGTATTTACAAATTTTATTGAAACATGAAACAGAAAAAAATCAATAATTAGCAGTGTTGTTCCGATAAGAAGGGGGATCTGGGTTCGAGTCCCGGTTGAGGCCATTGCCCTTTTCGGTTACATGTTTCGTTAGGATTTGTTAATATTATCTTCTTAGATTATTAAACAATTTTACTTGAAAACTATCTTAAACCGTCGGAAGTTAGAAAAAAGCCAAAGTGTCAAGTTGCAGAGTTGTCGAAATATTTTCGTGAATGAGTTTTGTTTATTATTGAAATGAAACCTTGAATAATATAAACATCGTGTAGGTATTCAATTTCAGTATTTGCTTTTCTTGGATAAACAACTTGAAATAATTTATTTACTGTTTCCTTTGGCATATCAGTGCTTCCAATCTCAACTTCTTTAATGCATGTAGTATTGTTTGACTTATATTATTGACAAAGCTGAAAGCAATATTGCTTATTTTATAAAAATACCGCATATTTTAAAGAAAGAATGCAACGTCCGATTATTATTTAAAAGTAAAAATTTATTCTATTTACAGGTTACGCCATCGGCATAAAGCCCACTTTGATTTAATTAATCATACTTAAAATTAATCTAATTTAAAATTGATCTAAATTAAAATTAATCTTATTTTAAATTAATCTAATTTAAAATTATTTTTATTTAAAATTAATCTAATTTGAAATTATTTTAATTTAAAAATCTAATTTAAAATTATTTTATTTAAATTTTATTGCATTTAAAATTAATCTAATTTTTATTATAACATAACTAACATTTATTATTTTAAATTAATCTAATAAAAATCTTTCTTATTTTAAATTCATCTAATTAAATTTTTTTTTATTTTAAATTAATATAATTAAAACATTTCATATTTTAAATTTATCTAATTAAAACATTTATCATTTTATATTAATTTAATTAAAACATTTATTATTTTAAATTAATCTAATTACATTAATTTGTAATGAAAATTTAATATTACATAATAATTAAATTTTTTAAATTACCTACCACAATCACTCATTGTTAATTGTTGTTAATGTTTGTAATTTGTCTATTCTTACGTAATTATGTCGCAATGTTTATTACTTGTCTATTCTTGTCATTTTGAAACACTTTGATATTTATGTATTATAAGATGACTTTTTTTTAAATGACACAACAAAATGATTTCGCATTTATTGAAGAAGGTAAAAATTACGCAACAAAACTAAAATGTATGGTTTTCAATTTTCATGTTTAAATAACACATTTCAAAATACGACAAGAGGCTCAATACTTTTGATATTCATCCCAAAGGTAAAATAAGTTAATTATATTATATTAAATTATAAGTAAAATATTGAATGATATTTTTAGTCAATAGAACCCACTATATCACCAAATCTGAATAAATGCTTTGAACATTATTATATTAATACTATATTTGTCTCAGTTTAAATAACCTACAGGGTTGAAAAGCGTCTACACCTACGTATAGGAGCTTTGAAGCATGTACCTAATAATTTGTCTTTCGTGCCTTTAACCTTTCAAAATTTCATAAACACACCTACTGAATCTCCATATTCCCATTAGAGTTTTTATTTTACGTTAACCTTATTAAATAAGCACGTAGCATTAATATTTCAGCCTCTCAGTATTTATATTTCCTCCCACTCGACTTTATCTGGGTTGACTTTTGTACCTTTCTTGGGAGTAAGGTACAAAAGAAGTTTAAAATACTTATTAAATACAAAAAAAACTATTTTTTTGTTTTCGTTTAAGTAATACTCTTTTTTTCTGCCCACAAGACATTCTCAAGGTTAACTCTATCGCTATGTATCAAATTATTTCACATCAAAATCTTTAGATTTATATAACGATCAAAAAAAATTTATTTAAATATTTCTCGTTATTCATTTTCGAAGTACGGCAAATACTTCAAAATACATTTTTTTATTACTTGATCGTTTTAGTAAGTGAGTAAATTAGTCAGTTAATATTATTAATAATATGTAACATTGTAAGTTAAATACGAGGAAACACATTATAAATGTGAAAACCTCTCAGAATTCAGAATTTTAATTGTTAACTAAATCGGTTTAACCAATTATAAATCATTATTTTTAAAACCCGTCCAAATTGAAAAAGGGTGGGAGTAAATAGAATCACATAAATAAGTCATCACAATGTGGCTTAACCACAGTTTGAAAATGGCCTTAAACGTCGAAATAGCTGTCACAATAATAAAAACAAAAAATGCTTGCAGGACTTAATAATAACATTATTAAATTTGATTTATATTAAATAAAAAATATAAAACGTAATTTAGAATTTTAATACTTCACGGGACTTTTTCAGCGCATTACCAACAATTGAAAATAGTGGAAAACTGAGGAAAAACTATAAAAAATGCAGGCGTAATATACTTAGCGTGTATAGATCAAATGATAATATGACTGCACTTTGAATAATAGAGCACCGTTTCAGTGAGTGTGTATATAAATTATTCTACAGCTCGCCTACATTCCCAGTGGATTTGTCGACCCAAAAGCGTATTTATGATTGGTTCCGCAATTACTCCGGCTGTCTATAATGGCTAATAATTACTTTTCGTTTTCTGGGAAAAAGAACCGCTCGCGAGGACTATTGATTGAAATATCAAACAGACGAATTTATGATGCTTCATGCCTCGTAATAATGTATTCTCAAATACCTGTAATTTTTTGTATCACTTTTTTCAAAGGAACACCCTGAAACATTCGTTCAAAGAAAAGTGAGCCATCGCTAGACACCATAATTGAACCTTATTCTATGTATTATTTAGAGAGGAGAAAATTAGTACCCAGTTGGTTGTCTTCGACATATTTAAATGCGTAGTTTTTCACCATATTGCCTATATTTTCAAATGCTCAAAGACCGGGTTTCAATGTTCTCACAGTTGGTTAAAATCCTGATGTAGGGTTTAGTAATCATAAATAATAGATGGTGGTATGATATGATGTGGATGTATGAAGTATGGATGAGAATGAGCTAATGATGAATGTAAGGTAGCCTAAAGTCACGGTGTTTGAAAGAGAGATAGAGTACGAAAACAGTATGCCATATAAGTTGTGAATGATGAATACTTGGACCAGATCGATGATTTTGTATATTTGGGAAGTATGTTTACGAGAGATAGAAAGACTGATAGGGATATTGAAAGAAGGGTGATTGCAAGAAACTCCATTAACGGAGAACTGAACACGGTAGGCGCTGACTAAAAATGTTCAAAAAGGCTACGATAGCAGTCCACAATGGAGTGCTGATACCAACCCTAATGTATGGCAGCGAAGCGTGAAACTGGTAGATGAAGGATGGAAGTAGACGGAATGCTGTCGAAATGAGATCTTTGAAGCGAATGTGTGGTAAAACCACGTATGATCGTATGAAAAATATTCGTAAAGAATGCAAGACTAATGTAAGCGTAATGTGTAAGATTAAGAAAGTGACACTTAGATGGTTTGGGCTAGTAGAGCGAATGAACGAAGAAAGGCGAGTATTACGAAAATGTGTATGGAAGAAGATAGCGGGGACGCCCGAGGAAGACATGTCACGATCAAGTGAATAAAATACTTGAGTCGGGTCATGTCAGAAATCGGAATAACAGAAGAGAATGTATCATACGATGTATGAATGTAAATGAAGCAAGAATTGCTTGCCAAGATAGAGTTACTTAGCAGTCTGTCCTCTCGTTATTTAGTTTGTTATAATATGGTAAACAAAATAAAACGTGATTAATAAAAGTGCCTAGATATTATTAAAGGTGTCAGATTTTGTTCAATTTAGAATTTGATGAAACTTGTCCCGTTGTTGCGATTCCAAACATTTTAGTTTCATAAAATCGCGTATTTCTAAAAATAATTCATCTACACAACTTGTAAGTGCTTGCAGAGAAAGATCCATTTCTCGGGTTTGCATCCGCTCATACATAATCTTTAAAGTATACATTTATGTTCGGTAGCATCAAAAACTCTCGCGCCGTGAGCCATGGCGTAATGATATCAATATTTTTCTCTTAGCAATTTATAGTCAAATACAACTATTCTGTCTTATAATACAATTTCTGTAATGCACGGGAATTTAAAATACCTATGCATTTGACATGTTTTAAAAAATTTAGGCAAAATGCCACATAGTTCCATAGTTCCATAATTGTAATTTAATGTTCAATTAAAAGAAAATATAACTTGAATAAACTTGGTTGGTTACTAGTAGTTTAATATAATTCACGATCAAGACTTGTGTGATATTACAAATACTATTTGGACGATTAAACAGGGAGACTCGAGAGAGCTTATCGGTCTATTGAAGAAATAAAAATCCGCCCTATATAAGTGCCCAACTGTGTTTTGTGTCACTCGAAAGATGATTTATCAATAGCATTATTTGCACTGTCTAGACTACAGAAATGGAGATGGAAGCAATTATGAACATTCTTTTGAAAGAAATTTTCTCACTATCTGAACACCATTTAAACGTGAATACTTAGAAACCTTAAGAGAAATTTTCTCATGTTCAAGACGTCTCTAGCAAATAGCTTAAGTTTTTTTTATAGTCTATTTGATTATATACATGATTTTGTTCTTGGTCTAAATTTTGTATACATTTTTCAAAAATTCATCTATTGCGATTGGTTTTGGTAAATACCAATATAGCAAGTGTAATGGGGTGACGAAAAACGATTGTCAAATATATTAATTAGGTATTTAAACGGTTTTTACGACACGCGTCGCTCGCATTCCCCAAGTACGCTTATTTTATCATATGTGGTAGCCCTAGTGCAAAACCTTCCCACATAACTGCCTAAATACTGACACCGTTCCTAGCAGCAGATGTATATATAATGTACGAGCATCGTGTTTGAATTCACAGATCGATTTGAATTTTTAGTCACTCATTTTTTTTTTATAAATAATAACTGGTAATAAATATTTGTTTTATGTAAATCACTTTTGATAGCTTCAGGTCTCTCTTATAACATTCATTGTCAAAACAATATTATATTTTGATCTTTCTCTTACCAAATTTTGTTTTAATAGTTAATAAATAAATAGACACACATCATTTAAAAAACATGTGAACAAGAAAGAATCCTAAATCTTTCCTAGACACTATGGTAATTGGCTACCAGTGGAGATTATACAGTGTGTATCGATACGTACCCGACAAATTTTAACCAGTGATTCCTGAGCTTATTTGTAGTACAAAAAAATAGTTTCAATATAAAAATAAAAATAAACTAAAAAAACCTTCGCATGTCACTCACTGATCACTCATCCTAGTAACCGCCCTAATTGACAAATACCTACTATTTTTTTTAATGTTTTAATATGAAAAAACATATGTGCATGGTGTCTGGAAACTCGTGGTACAAGCGGCAAACTGGTGAATTTACATCACATTTAGAGTTTATTTTGTGGTCGGTATAACTTATTAATTTTTGAGTAAATCTAGTCTCGAGTTTGGACTTTTTAAGGATACTTTTTTTTTTTAATTTGTGGCGTCGGGGTTAGTATCAGATGGCTTTTTTTATTTTTAAATGCGTCGCACCGTAGACCGAGTTACATTTTTTTTTTAACCTGTTGTTACGCAAAAAAAATCGAAATTCTCAGAACACAAAAAAATACCTTTTTTGGATTCTCTATCCAGATTTCCATAATTACTTCTAATTTCTGCACACCGTGTATATAAAAGGCACCGAAGACCAAAATATCATCTACACTTTATACTCCAAATAAACTCAGGAATCATCTGTTAAAGTTTGTCGGGTACGTCCTGATCCACCCTGTATGGGAAGGTTTTGACTAGAAGCCAGTTTGCCTGGAGTCAGTGGAACTAAAGACATCTCTATTTTGGGGCTGAAATTAGTAGAGAAAAGGAAGAAGATGAGTACTGCGAAGGTCAAGGCTATTCAAAGCTGACCATTGAATATAATTTAACTCAATACATTCTACGCAACGTTTCTATTCTGAATAATGGAGAATTACAAAGGATAATTGAATCGTGGACTGTGATAGGTGTCTTGCTTTTTGTAAAGCAATAGATCAGAACAAACACTTTTAGTTTCTCTTTTGATCCCCTGACCTCTGTGCCCAGAGCAAATGAGTTTACAGCTCTGCCATAGAGGTCATTAAACTGTCCTCCATTGACAAACATTGCATCTCAGACAAACTATTTACTCTCGAAGGGTATTCAATTGAGCGTCTCCATAGTCTACCCAAACTTCAGAAATGTAGTGTGTTTACTTACAAAGTGAATGGATGGACTATTCCGACCTTTTTATCCGAGATGGAGTCAGACGAGGGGCTGCGTATTCCCGAAATAATGACATGTATACATGGATAAACTTACTTCCTAATGAAATAATACTGGAGTTGGCTGACGTGTGGGAGGGAAATGTATAAATAATGCATGTTGTGCAAATGGCATTTACGGATGACATCAATGAGATAGATGTGTGTTGGAATGAAAATTTGTTAGCAATTCGTACGTGCTTGGTAGATATTGTTTAAGGACTATAATCGAAGATCTTGTTTTACTAAAGAGGTAAAACAATCACAATATATATAATCTAATGAGCAATAAATTAACTGGAATAACGCACCATTCGCCATTCTCAATTTTTTTTTTTCTAACACATTTTTTATTTTCTTTTTTTTTCATTTATTTAATATGATAATTATTTTAATGTAAGTATATAAATAAAACATGATTCATATAGTGTAACAAAAATATAATATAGCTGTTCCTCACCATAAAGAAACAAGGTTTTTGTGTTTGGTGAGGAATTATCGCTTAAATAATTAGATCATAACTTAAAATATTGTTGTAAAATAGTAGGAAAATATGAATTTGTCGTGTAAATTTAGTAATTTATCAATCAATAGTAATAGTATTAATGAAAAGAAAAGAAATCAAAAGAAAATAAAAGAATAGAAAATAAAAGAAAAGAAACGCAAGGTTTGTGGAATAAATAAGAGACAAAAAAATCTAATAATAAATATAAAATAAAATAAAAGACTGTTACAGTAGTTTGAGGTAATTTTTTAATTTATGTTGAAATTCATGGATATTTACTATAATTTTAAGATTAGAAGGAAGATTGTTAAAAAAAGTTATTCCTAGATATAGGTAGGTGTTTTGCGTATGCTTAGTGTTGAATTGCGGGATTTTAATGTTATGCTGATACCTTGCGGATATAGCAAATTGTAATTTATTTAACGTTTTTTCTTTAAAAAATTGAATAATTGCATATTTTTTTATAAATTTTATCTACTGTAAGTACATTGAATATTGTAAAAAGGTTTTCAGTGGAAAATGTTGATGTTTTTTTTAAATTACCTTTATTATCAATCTTTGAATTATTTTAAGTGGACTCAAAATATTATCATATGTCCCCCCCCCAGCCCACAATTCTATATTGTGTAATAGACTGAACAAATGCATAGTACACTCTTTTTAGGTTTTCTAGCCTAAGAATATCTCTTAGTCTTATAAATATGTATATACATTTTCTAATTCGTTTAACAAGTTCACAAATATGTGTTTTCCATTTAAAATGCTGGTCTATATATACACCAAGGTATTTAATTTTGGATGTTGGACTAAGTATAGAAGCTTGATTACAATTGATTCTATTGCATTTAATTTGGTGTATAATTATTATTTCTGGTTTTGATTAATTTTTATTGATAGAGAAAGGAATAAATTTTGTTTTTTCAGTGTTAAGTGAGAGTAGATTATTATCGAACCAATTGTTTAATATATTAATATCAGTATTTGCTAGCTTGTTAATAGAATTCCAGTCAGTACCTTCAATTATTATGACAGTGTCGTCAGCCTAAGATATTATTTTTCCGTCGTCAGCATAAGATATTATTATTTTAAAAAATTAATAATAATAAAAAAAAAAAATATATATATATATAAAAAAATAAGAAATAAATATTTTTCCGTTTAGCTTTTGAATGAATATGTCATTTACATAGATGATAAAAAGTAGAGGTCCCAGTACTGTACCTTGAGGGATGCCGAAATTACATCATATATTAGACTTAACAGGTTCATTCAAAAAGTATGACTTGAAAAATGGAATAATAATATTAATTGTTAATGTCCATTTAATTTTTTTTAAATAGACTTTGAAGTATATCAATTTTAATAAGTATTTTAGTTTTTAATTATGTTACAGCTGTTTTGGCGTTCAAAGCCATTTTATTAATCAGTGAGAAACAGCTAGGATGCAGGTGAGTTCTCCAGATATTGTATATTTTTTTGAAATTACTGTCTGTATCTGTATTTTCTCATTAATTAAAAAAAAATCGCTGGCTAGGTCAAATTAAGACGACTTACTTATATTTTTTTTATTAACTTCTACCCAATTTTAATTTTAATGGTGTTAAAAGTCATTTATTACTGGTAAAACCGATTTACTTTGAAAAAAATTGTGATAATTTTAAAAACAGGAATTTTAAACAAACCCAGTTTTCAAACTTACCTACTCACTTCAATGGTAGTTTTGCGAGAAATCTAGAAGTGCAACATTTGCACTTTGTTTCATTTCATCGGTTTATGTTTGTTTTTCATTATGGTCAAATATAAAACGACACACATTGTAGATGGCTGTGGACGACACGTGTCTCGCAGCATAGTGTAAATATTACTGGCCTTAGAAATTATGATGATATCGATTGCGGTAGACGAACCATTATCGTGAAAGCAAATATACCAAGTGCAAGATTTCGGCTTTGCATTACAGATAAAAATTACGTTTTTTCTTGCTCTCTGTGTTGCTCTATTAGAATGTGTGAGCTCTGGGTCAACTTCATGAAAAGTAGCTTGAATATTTAAACTCCTAAATACAGTAGTTATGTGTTTACGGAGGAGTGAGTAGCCTGCTTTGCGGCTCAAAAGAACCAGGGAGGAGAAAATAGAGATAGGATATGCCCCTCAGAGAATACCCTCATCATGGAATCCCACCCCAGTATCGAAATGTAACGAAAGAAGTTATTGACCCCATTTGTCTAATTATTGTGTAATAATATGTTAATCTCACTATGTAATTTCTTTGTCGCTACAATAATGGAAAATAGCTTCATTTTTAGAAATGCCAGAGACTTCGGGAATATTTCAAAACTCTAAATATTATACTCTTCCTTAGTTCGGAGTTAAGTCGAGTATAATTTATCATTGAAGAAAATAATATTAACATAACCTAAATGAAACGAGAAAACGGAAAAAAATACGAAAAAATAAAAAGATTTCAGTCGCATCTGGGACTCGAACCCAGGACCTCTGCCTATCCGGGGCAACCGCTTAACCAACTTAGCTAACGAGACCATTTCAATATATGTCATCTTCATCGATATCATATCTCAAATTCAAGATTTGTCAATATTATTCTCCATTTTTAATGCCATATTATTGGCAGCTATCTTTATGATGATTAAAAAATTCTTAACCGACACAATTGCAAACTAGACAGTGTCTTGGATTAATTTCCAATTTTTTATTTATTTGAGACATCCGTTGACTTTTTATAAAAGTCTAAATAATGCGTTCAAATTTTAATTATTTTTATTGAGATTTAAAAACATAATTGTAATATTTAATCATTGAAGAAAATAATATTAACATAACCTAAATGAAACATGAAAACGGAAAAAAAAAACAGAATAGATAATAATAACGGGATAGAGGTCCTGGGTTCGAGTCCCAGATGCGACTGAAATCTTTTTATTTTCTGTGTTTGTTTCCATTTTCATGTTTCATTTAGGTTATGTTGATATTATATTTTTCAATGATTAAACATTACAAGCATGTTTTTAAATCTCAATAAAAATAATCAATAAATGAAAATCGAATATAATTCTTCTATATGCTCCCTGTAAAATTCACTCCAATTCCATTCAATAAGTTCAATATAAATTTCTAAGATATGTTACCTGTAAACTCGGATTATATGAATTAAATTTTTTAAGGAGCTGTGACATTTAAATTATGAGTTGATGTATGTATGCGTCGATGCTGGAAGCTGGGATAACGCAGGCTTTCATGATGAGAATATTCCCGGAGCTGTTTATCCTTTCCGTCATTCCTGCCACCCTGGATCTTATAAGGAATGCAAAACCGGAAACTCGCCCTTCCGTGAACATTCTGGAAGCGCTGCAGTATCTGGGGAGACCAAACATTACACGGAAGACATATATAAAGTCTCTCCAGACTGCTCTTTTTGTAGTTTGTCCAAAGTTCACAGCGGCAATGCAACCGTGTTCGCTTTTACGCTGAGAACTCTTCTTTGCCTATCAATGTCGTCATCATCCACTAGATTACTGGTAACTATGTATCCTAGATATTTAGTTCCTTCAGAATTACACTACTCTGGGTAGCTGGGGGAATACTTTTCGGGCACTGACCATGTCTTATGACTAACAGTGCCATTTTATTGGGATATCGAACATTGTTTCTTCAACAAAATCTTCATGAGAATGCGAAGTCCCCTTATAGATGGTGCCGTCAGTACCATGTCGTCCGCATAACTGATGTGGTTCAGCCACTCTCCTCCGATGTGGCAGCCAACCTCTGCATTGTTTAAACATTGGGTATCACACAATATATATTTTTGATTAGCTTAATTTTGTACTCTTTGCTTGTGTTAAGCTAAACCGGTCAGTTATAATAAATTAAATAAAATTTGCGGTTATAAACAAAGCAATTGTTTTATTTCATTAAAATGTCAAACCACAAAGTAACTGCATTCCACCAAAAAATCATTTGTACTAAATACTGAACGGGATGGTTGCATATGTTTGCATTTTCCCCTCCGGAAGAAACATTTTATTTTTTCAACAATTTATTTAATACTCCCATGTAAAACATTGTCCACGAATTAAAAAATAACAAAATAAATCGTTCAAAACGGATTAAACAAAAATCGATATTTCAAAACATATCTTCCACATTCTTTTGAAATTGTTTTTTTTCGGAAGATATTTCTGTATGTCAAAATAAATCGTTTATTTTATGATTTGTTTTATAGTATCATTATTAAAACTTCAATATCAACCAAAAAAGAGTTTAAATCAAAATAAAAAAAGATAATCATTCGTTCGTATTTGAAAATTACCTAATACCATCACAGTAAGCGTAAATTTTTGCTTGTGTCATGATGAAGGACTTAGCCAGACGAGGAATTGAATTCTTGACGTCTGGGTGGGACCCAGACGCGATGAAGGTAAGTAGTCAAATCCAAAAACGCTTTCTGATTTAATTTCGTTTTGTAATTGTTCGTTTTAATAGCATTCAACAAAAATTAGCTTTCCTAAATAAATTATACTAGTAAAGATGTATACTTAAAAAAACTATCTTTTCTTATAAATGGAAAATATATAAGTTAATTATATCAATTAATTGTTTTCACTCTTGTCACTCACCTTTAAAAGTAGCGATTTGTTTGCCACACGACCTTTTGGGTCGGAACCAATATACGAGTACTTGCATGTACATATGTAGCGCAATTTAGTCGTCATAAATCCACATTTAGCCATTCCCTGGGCCAAAGTCGAGACCTGCGTCCACAGCTTTCCGTGTTTCGTTTGCTTACAGCCCAGACCATCATAAACTTCCAATCCATGAATAATTGACAGATATGAAAATTAATGACGTCATCGCACAGGGCCGGATCAGCCGGATCAGCTGAGTAGAGCGCAGGTTAGGCCGCGGGGCGGAGAATCGGCCGGACCGGTCGAGCCAACTGAGATGCATTGTGCGCTTCTGATGCGCTATCGGATGCTGAGTTCGAATTATTCGAATGGCTATTATCCTATGGATGTCGCAATACAAATAAAAGTAAGCAGTATAGAACTCATATTATTGACCCTAATTCAGAAGGTTGTACTATTTATTTTTTCATTATTTATTCGCAGTTATTTACAAACATAAAAAAAATTATACTAATAATTATTATTATCATCGATATTTTTTTTTTAAAAGAAAGACAAATATTCCCTGGTTACGAATAACCTGACAATATTTGAAAATCTCCTACTACCATCACAGTAAGCGGAAGATGTTGCTTGTGTCGTAATGGAGGACTTAGCCAGCCAAGGAATTGAACTCACGACGCCTGGGTGAGACCCAAACACGATGCCAACTCAGCCACTGACCGGTCGATATATGTCAGTACATATAAACAAAACCATCGATCTACGAATATATTAAACATCGCGATTATCCACCAAAAACAAAGCAAAGAGATTGTAGATAGGAACTTTCAAGACAAAACAAAGGAAAAATATTAGTAAATTAATAAGAATTACTTTGTTTAAACCATTGTTTTTAATATATAAATATTAACATGTTTAGGAAGCGAAAAATATTAAGATTAAAGTTTTTAATTTATTTAACATAATGTGTTTCAGAACATTGTTTTTTTTTATTGATTGCTTAAATTGAACGTATGCGTTATATTTAACAACTAATCAAGACAAATTTATAATCAAGATATTCATCACGTGATGGGTAAGCAAACGAAGTGAACAGATGCAGCTCACCCGAGTTGAGAGTCGCGAATATCGTTGTTCTTGGATACCGACCCATGGGACGTTTTCCGCTAGTGGTGCAAGTGTATCGTTAGGTCGTTTTTGCCTTTGGCCAGAAGTGACAATAAAGGAATGGCTGTCAACTTGCAGCATAACTAGTTCCGTTGGCTTTTGGTAACAAGCCTACATCTGTAGAAAAATAAAAAATTCCACTCACGGAAATAACAATCCTTTGTTTTACAATTTATCCGAAATCCCTTCTAAATACGTAAAATTACCAATGTTGCAGATACGCTATCCGACTAAAATCAAAGGATACCTACAACACCGATAGGGTAGATACTGCACAAGAAATAGATACTTTTTTACGACCCCTTAATCGTGCGGTTACGCTCCTCCACTACAAATCCAGAGGTCGCGGTCACATATCGTGTAATTATTATAAAATATCAGGCAATATGTTTGCCGCGAATAATAGAGTGGTAGATTCTCTCGGT
The DNA here is from genome assembly GCA_022606495.2 of Halesus radiatus. Lineage (NCBI taxonomy): Eukaryota > Metazoa > Arthropoda > Insecta > Trichoptera > Limnephilidae > Halesus > Halesus radiatus. The sequence continues at coordinate 108,725 of JAHDVE020009602.1, read as the reverse complement.
ATAGACCTTGTTTTGATAGCTCTGATAGAATACCAATTTTGGGTTGGCGAACTTAATCTGGAGAACCAGATGAGAAAAAAGGTGATAGGAAGGACTGAAGGGAAATAAGAGGATGCCACGGAAATGGAATAGACCTACCTTGGTTCGTGAATATCCACTAGCACTTACTTCATCTCACTGAAACTTCGCGGTAATCCAGAATTGGCCAGTTGCTTCGGTCGCGGTATTGAACACTTTTTGTTACTGCGCGACGAGCGGTTTGAGATCGAACTGACGTTTTCGGCACTTTCTTCTTCCAGTGACAGAAGGATCAGATCGGGGGGGGGGGGCAGGGTGGGTGGTCAATAATTATGCATTTACGATGCCAAAACAGACCTGGTGAAAAACCATAATTCAGAATCAAAACAATTCTTGAAACGGCTTTTCCCATATTGGAGACCAAATCTGAATAGCAATCAGCTTCATATCCATCCTCTTCCCATCTATTTACCCTCCCCATTCTCTTCATCCTAACAACGTACCCCAACTAGAGTTACCATAGTCCCACTGGCTCCTGACAGTTGGAACTCGTGTACAGTATTCACAAACAAAGAAATCCAAAATACTGACATTTAAAAAAATGCAGCAAAGATTCCAAAATACTTTTTTGAAAATTATTGCATAAACGCATATTATTATTATTTTGACATGGTATCGAATTCTCGTGTGTATCGCTGTACCATGAACTATACACCACACGACCCGTGAAGAAAATGTACGCTTGAGAAAAGCGACTAGTTAAACGTCTAAAAAAATGCCATGACATTAAAAATGCCATGACATTAAAAATGCCAATAAACGCAGAATTGTTGCTCATCGGGCATAAAAGGCGTCGAAGTTATATCATAAATACCCTAATAACTCACTACTGCTCACTAGTTCATCCCCATCTTGAATATGCCAGTATCATTGGTCTCCTTTCTATGCTGTTCATATTCATCATATTAAATCTGTACAACATCGCTTCTTACGTGGAATTGCATTGAGATTAGGGCTAGAAAGAGGTGATTACCCCTATGTTGAAATTGAACAAACCATAAGCATGTCTACATTAGAAAAGCGTTGGAAAGATTTTGATCTTATTTGCATTTTTTAAACAATTAATTTTATTATTGACTCACCTTCTTTATTGCAACTCATTCAGTTCAACATTCCTTGCCGTAAACTCACAAACAATGAATTGCTTTTCCTCAATAAACACTAATACTAATTATGGGTACCATTCTCCACTGTCCAGAATGTCGAGATTTGTTAACTCAAGCCAGGGCCTTGAAATTTTTGGTACCAGTGTTAATGACTTTTGTAGGGCTGTACGAAATTAGAACTCTAAGATTATCATTTAGAATGTCTAAAATCATGGACTCTTACTAAAACCATGTTCAGGCTTTGACTTGAATGTCCTCTCAAATGTATATTTTTGTCCTCTTTTTGTCATTGCTTCATTCTTGTATTATGTATGTGCTGTTCTTTTTCTGTAACTCTTGTTTATTTCATTTCGTGTTATGCATTTTGTGTAATTGGATATTGGTCCCTAAATAAAAAAATAAATAAATATTCAGAAGTACTTTTATGTGACGACATTCCACGTAAATGCTGCTGGCTGCAAGACCGATTTAATTATTTTAACTAATCAATTATCAAAATAAATTAATCTAACATGAAACATTATATCATTGTCTGGTTCTCACGCATTTCTGAAAAAAACGGTTATCTAACCAAATGGATTCGGTCCCATTGTTAAGCTCTAGAATCCAGTCTCCCTCGAACATCCTTAGAAATATGTTTGGATCTAGCATGGTCCTGGTCATTCAGTCGATCAGCTGTCTGACAAAGAGGTATTATTATTTGTAATCAAATGCGCACTGCGATCATTGATACAACTAGACTTAAATGGGATATAAATATAGGTATCTCTAAATCCACAGATACTTGCCATCAATGTACTATATCCATCGACCAAATTATGTCGATGACTACATCAGTTCAGTATTCCAGGGGCGATTAAAATAAAACCGGTTTTATTACTGGTAGTGGTATTATCTCAATTAACAATGTGGAATTTTGTTTTAATTTTATTTTAATATTTTGAAAAAATCTCTATATTTTTACGGTAACTCCACACCCTGAAAGAAATAATTTCCTTCGAGGCCTATATATCATCTTTGGGGATGCTGTGTGGGAGTCTTTTAGAGGATAGGAAGGAGTGAACTTGGGTCTTGAAGAGACCCATGTTGTAGGATGGAGGAAACACAGAGGCCGGCAGATCATTCCACAGCCGAGCTGTTGAATACAGGAACGAGTCGTAAAAGCGACCCATTCTCATGTGATAAATGTTGACTATGTGCAAATTTTGGGCACGCGTTTGGCGTATTTCCCGACTATACACCGGTGCCGAAGGGATCAATGACGCTAGTTCCTCAGAGAATCTTCCATTAAAATACCGATAAAACAAGGACAGCATTCCCACCTGACGTCTGTGCTCCAAAGATCTATCCAAGAATCTATCAAACGGACCACCTGTTTCTGCACAGAGTCAAGGGCTTGCTAAAAATGATTTTGCAGGGTTAAAAAACATTTTTTAAAAGAGTGCAGAGTGGAATATTATCGGGAAAAGCAGCGTCAGGATAATGCATAATCCACAAGTGAATAAAATGAAAGATCAGTGCCTAGTGAATCAAATACTTGGGTCATGTCAATACTTGGAAATGTGAGAAGGTATACTGATATCGATAAAGCCAGAAGGAAGTACTCAATTATTTCGAGAGTTTCATTTTTTTCGGATAGTTAATTTATTGGTGATCATAACGATAAAGTCTACGGCTTATTTTTAAATTTAAATACCAGTGCGCCAAACGCCCGAAGGGAGAAATTGGTTATTGTCATTATTAATTATTTAAGCATTTATTGGCTGTTGATAATTTATTCATTTATTGGTATTTGACATTCTTCTATTTCCTGGTAGGGTGGATTTTATTAATCTTTTTTATTGGGTAATATTATTCAAAATCAATGACCGTTAGTGCATTATTGCTGGAAAGATAATATTGATAAATGTAATGCTTAATTATATTGTTGTGGCCATAACTCTATTTTCTTTTCGTGTAGACAATATTTTGGGTTTTTTGGAGAATAAATAGTACACCTCTGGAAATAAATAAAAAAATCCTTCCAATCTTAGGCATTTGTAAATGCGTTTTTATTCATTAAAAACATTAAAAAACATCCTTTATATATACGTTTTCTAGAGCTAATAACTTCTTTGTCAATTCCGTCCTAAGCTATGAAGTTTTGAAATAATAAAATAACTTGTTTAAATTAGACGAGAATTCATTGCTTGTACAAACGTTTTGAAAATTGTTCTTTATGTGGTAAAGATAGTATAGAAATCTACTAAGAGACGGAAGTGAAAACCTAATATTGGATATGACGAAACGTTACACCAAAAACTAGTATATCTCTTTAAACACATGAATCTATATGACAATGTCCAAAGTGCTCGCGATACTAGATCCAAAGGATATATAATCCCTTATTTATCCCTTTTGCTCAAACAACATTTGGCCAAAGAAATTTAAGATAATTTGCAACAAATCTAAACAATTTGCTTCCACTGGCCATTAAACAGAACACAAATTACGCTGAAAATAAATTAGACACCAATATTTGGATCACCAGCCAAGACAGATCAAATAAAGAGAATTTTTTAAACCTTCTTAAGTAGTATTAGTGACCAATAATACTAAGTATAATGTTTTATTAACTACTACCAATAGTAAAATGTTAATTGACTCTTACGCAACCCTTACATTACATTTGGCCGGCAATGTTATGTTGTATTGGTACAATGGTACAACAACAACTTTTTTAACAATTTTATGTTGTAATCTGCGCATTATGTTATAATGAGGCAATGGTAGTGGCACAATATTATTTTGTATTGTTACAAAGTTAATTGACTTCTTTAACAATATTATGTTATTAACTGTGCATTATGTAATAATGTCACAATAGAAGTGGTACAATATTATTTTCTATTGATGCAATGTTGACTGATTTTTAAAAATATTTATACATGTATTATGCTATAAACTGTAACCTGTGTCGATGTCATCGCAGGATTTTATAGCGAGACGGGCACCGTACCATCACCCTTATATTAAAATGTGTTTTTTATAGATGATTAATAAGTAAAAACAAATTAAAATTAAAACCATGATTGTTACATTTTTGGAAAACATGAAAAAAAAATTATTATTTATCTTCAAGAAAATAAATTAGTATTCACATTTAAAATCCCAGGTGAGGCAGTAGTAAAATAATGTAGTTCCAAATAAAAAATCAGTATTCCCTCAGTCTTTTATCCATTAAAGGAATGTTTTGCAAAATTAGTTGCGTTCCAGTCTGGTCCACCCTAACATTATGGCCCAGCATGATAAGGTTGGCATATCGTCACGGATCACTGCGATGGCAATATGCGAATTTATAAATAAGCCGATGAATGAATTATTCATGTCGCATATAAAAATATTTTGTCAATATCCCGGGCATGTTTATGCATTTCCACCGTGCCTGATGAACCGAAAACCCCGAATTTCGAAATGACGCATTTAGTGGCATAGCCGAGCAGAGATGGTAATTTAATTAATCGGAATAATTTTCCATTGTTTCAACAAACAGAAACGAGTAAAATAAAATTCATTCTTTTTTTTTGAAATGGTAATAAAATTTATATAGTTACGAAGGTATTTCAAACAATTAAGATCGTGTGTTGTATGCCGGTATTATTTATTTATTTATTCCAAAAAAATACAATATGCATAATACGTGATTTTTTTCTCATCTTTATTGTTCTACTCTCGGTGTGTTGAGCTCCAGTAGCTCGCGGTTATGGGAGAAGTATATTTACATATGTAATAAATAAAAACAATGCATACTAGATTATATTTAAACAATATTAAAAATATAACTACACACGTAAATCAACAAAATCGTATTAGAATAATAATAAAAAAAACTAACCAAATAGTAATTTACATACTAGATAGTATACGAGTACATTAAGAGGAGCTGTTTCATACAAAACTTTTTTTTTTTTTTTTTATATATTTATTTCTTGCTAAAGCAATCCCGATGAGTTTCAAAACTCATTTTAGGACGGGAGGAATTTACAATACATAAGTAGGAGATAGTACATACATAGATTTGAGGCCAAAATACTCACCAAAACCTAATGATCTTATTTTTTATCAAAAAGTATAGTAAATATCCAGTACGGATCAAAACCTAATGATCTTATTTTTAATCAAAATGTATAGTAAATATCCAGTACGGATCAAAACCTAATGATCTTATTTTTAATCAAAAAGTATAGTAAATATCCAGTACGGATCAAAACCTAATGATCTTATTTTTAATCAAAAAGTATAGTAAATATCCAGTACGGATCAAAACCTAATGATCTTATTTTTAATCAAAAGGTATAGTAAATATCCAGTACGGATCAAAACCTAATGATCTTATTTTTAATCAAAAAGTATAGTAAATATCCAGTACGGATCAAAACCTAATGATCTTATTTTTAATCAAAAAGTATAGTAAATATCCAGTACGGATCAAAACCTAATGATCTTATTTTTAATCAAAAAGTATAGTAAATATCCAGTTCGGATTAGAAGTCATTTATTTATTTTTGTTTTACGTTATGAAATATAGGCCATTATAGGAATTGATTTTTCACGATTTTAGAGGCACCTTTAACAATTATTTGGGGGCTAACGGTGATGTAACAAAAATGTTTCTACTTTGAAAATATAATGAAATGTAAAATCTTTTTTTTTTAATATTAAAATAAGCATTATGGTGAACTTTAAATTAAATTAAAAACGACCAATTTACGCTGGAACACAAATTTGCCGTACATAATTTAAAAAATCGACCCGAAACACTTCTTATTTTTTTGTTTTTATTTTTAATTACGTAATCATATTAACTTTACAATGTATTAATGTATTAATATTCCTCTTAAGCAGTTACTTTACTGTCTAAATTGTTAATTTTTTAAGTATCTGTTACATTTATTTTAAATTTGGATAATAATTTATTGTACAATCTTATACCTAATACGAGTATTGGTGCTGAGCCGCTGTCGTTCTCAGAATTGGGATGGCTATTAAATAATTTGTTTTTTTTTTTACCAGTGGTTGAAATTTATTGATGAAAAATTCTTTGTAAATTGGATGTAAGGCATTTCTTTTATACAATTATGTAATAGACGATACATTAATTTTCCAAAATATCTCTAGAGTGGGAAAGTTGTATGATTTTTTAATGGTGGTTTTAATGATTATTTTTTTCTTTGTAATTATGGGCTGTAGTGAGGCTTTATAGGCTCCTCCCCATCCAATAATGCCATACTGCGATGGGGACTGAATTAATGCGTAATATGCCATTTTAATTGTTTTCTTGTTTAATATTACGTATGTTACAGAAGACATAGATAGGTTTTCTTATTCGTTCTACAGTGAGGTTGATATGGTATTTTCATTTAACATTTTTATGTCTTATGATTCCAAGATATTTTATATTAGACTAGCTAATGTATACCCGGCCTTGCTCGGGTACAATAATTGATTTGACAGCGAAATTAACTATCTCAAAATGAAGAAATATTCATTTGTATATTTTATTTCATTCCCAACGTTTATTTTTTCAAAATATATCTGAATCGTAAAGTTCTTAAGTAGGTAACTCGTGTTTTCCATTTTTAAAATATTCTACCCAAAAACCTTCTTCTTTTCAATATGTAATCTGTGGCTAACCAGAGTGTTATATCTATGGGCTAACCTAAATAAAACATGGCGGGTTTAATATTCTTCATACTAATTTTAAAACGTTATAGAAACAGTTTTACATTTCTAAACAGAAACAGTTTTTCATTTCTAAACCTTCCCTGAACTAATAAGAACAAGCTGTGCTATTTTCAGCCAAACCGGTCCAGTAATCCGGTTGTCCGGTTCGAGAAAATCAAGGACAAACAAACAAACAAACAAACAAACAAACAAACAAACAAACAAACAAACAAACAAACAAACAAACAAACAAACAAACAAACAAACAAACAAACAAACAAACAAACAAACAAACAAACAAATAAACAAACAAACAAACAAACAAACAAACAAACAAACAAACAAACAAACAAACAAACAAACAAACAAACAAACAAACTTACATTGAGTTTTATACATACAGATTTATGATTTAGTTGAGCACAGTCTGTATTACATGTACTGTCAGAATTAATGGTTAAGTTTTTTTTTTTTTTTTTAATTTTCGGCGAGGCGATATAATTCTTACATTTTCCGATAGACACGACTAAGCCGTGTGAGATCCATATATTTATTTTTTAAATTTGGGTTTAATTTTTATGGTTTTAATATCAATTGGTTTCGTGATATAATTACAAAGAATATTATCAAAAATGCTTGGCGTTTGATTCAGAAGTTATTTTTTTTAATTAATTTATTATATTTTAGTGACTTTCTTATACTATTTTTTTCATTATTCATAATATTAATTTGTTGTATATATATGCATTTATGGTGGTATTTAGTCTGGAGTTCCTCAAAAATCTTGACTAGGACCACTACTTTTCAAAATACACATTAACAACATTTGTCAATAATATCTGCTAGTTCTGCCTTGAAAAAACTTTGAAGCATTAACCGAAAAGTCACAAAGAGATCGGAACTATTAATTTTCAGAAAATTATGAAGCTTACGTACTTACCCTATAAGGACCAATGTCATGTGAGAAGCAATGGCCGATTAACTTTTTTTGCTTTACCTAAATTTTAGGAGAATTTGCTCAAATTTGAGTATTTATATTTCCAGAGTGGAAGATACTCTCAGTATCGCCCTGGTGAAAGACCACCATTCAGAATTGAAACGTTGCTTGAAATGGCTTTTAGCCGTGTTTGGTGACCAGATCTGAATAGCCAGGTATTTCCCCTTTTCACCGCCTTCCTCTCCCCCTTCTCCTTCCCCTCCCCAATACTTTCAGCCTCACAACATTCCCCAAATGGGAATGTCATAGTCTCACTGGCTCCAGACGGTTGGTAGCAGTTTGGGACTCTTGTGTGGTATGCATATAAAAAAAAATATAAAAAAAATATAAAAAAAAATTCCACCTTAGCATTTAATGTCCAGTTTGTTCAGATCATACTGTTTTGTCCACATTTTTCAATTGTCACAAATATTGGTAAAGTCGGAAAGTGAGACAAGTTCCTAAAAATGTCCATATTAGAGGAAGCAAAATAACAATCATTCTTGAATAGTTTAATTAATATATCGTATATATTATTCGGAATGAGTGTGATATCCGGTACCAAGCCAATCGAAGAGTTTGAAATTTATGCTGGTTGATTCTGAGAGATGCAACAACAATCGTAGAATCTCTGAGAACTTCCATGTGTATTTATTTTTACATTGAACTTTTGGTCGGTGATCTGTTTATGTGTTAATCCATGTGGTTATTATCATTACAGTAAATCCTAACAGTGTACTATATGAACTATAAATATTATTAATGTGAAAGATACATGGGCTATTCTTCAAAAATAAAAATAAAGTATATTCGTCTAAAGAAGATATTATGCATTTGCCTATCAAAATATAACTTTTTAATATTTACAATATTTATTTGTGCCTTTTTTTTTTAGAACCGATCTACGTTTTAAAATAAAACACGTTATTAACTGATAAAGTATACACCAGACTACCGAGTGCAAACAATATGTAAACATCGGACAAGAGTCCCAACTGCCCGAAGGCAGTAGCAGTATGACAAGTGCATTATGTTGCAAGGCTGAATAGAGTGGAAGGAGAAGAGGTTAAATTGGGTTAGGAAGAAAGTACCTGGCTATTCAGATCTAGTCAGAAAATACGGATAATACAAGCATGCCGTTGACAGACACGCAACTAGTGACAATCATCTGAAAATGAGGCAAACGGTACTTAGGTACCTACTTAATATGTTTGTTGTAAATATACTTAAAATCAAGATAGCTTGAATAAATTACTTTTAAAACCCTCTAGGCGTTTAAATTGTTAAGTAAAAAATAAAAATAAATACATAAAAAAGTTTCTAGTGAAAAAAAGTGTCTAGATTAAGAATTAAGCAGTGAATTAATGATATTCGGAAAATAATAAAAAAAAACACTTGAAACGACTGCAAATTTGGACGAAACACTCTCAATCTCGTACTTTGAAACCGTTCAAATGTTGTTATATCACCACCTTAATTAGTAAATTACCCGAGTCCATTATGACAACATTACATAAAAAACATAAATCTAGTGAAAATATCAAAATTTTAAGATACCCTTTGGATCTCTTTTACAAGTATAATAAATGTATGTAGTTTTCATAAAAAATAAAAACAGTCCAATTTCTACTGCTTTTGTTTAAAGTTTTAAAAAATCTAAGGACAATCGAAGATCTACGTTATCAATCATAAATAAATCAAAAATTCAGCTATGCCCCATTACATAAATATTTTTCTAATACGATTAGAATAACATTCATTGGTTTTTGTTTTCTTTTTTCCTTTATTCTTATCTTTATCATTTCTTTCACTTGATATGATTATTCGTTAACTTATATTTATCATACGGATATGAGGTTTTAGTAGTAAAATGTACTTTAAAAATGCTAAACTGTATGGCAGTGAGGCGTGGAATTGGCAGAGGAAGGATGAAAGTAAACTGAATGCCGTAAAAATGAAATCTCTGAGACGAATGCGTCCTAAAACCGTGTATGATCGTGTGAAAAATGTTGAGTTTCGTAAGGAATGTAAGGCTGATGTAAGCGTAGTTAGTAAGATTCAGAAAGGAACATTTAGTTGGTTCCGGCATGTAGAGCAAATGAACGAAGAAAGGACTGTAAGAAGAATATATGACGCGATTGTGAATGGAAGAAGAAGTCGGGGATGTCCAAGGAAGATATGGCACGATCAAGTGAATCAAATACTTGAGTCGGGCCATGTCAGAAGTCGGAATAATAGATGAGAATGTATGAGATGATGTATACATTTGAATGAAGCAAGAAGTGTATGCCAGATCGAGTTGTTTGGCGGTCAGTCCTTTCTGCCTACCCTTGCGGGGAAACGTAATGTGATGGTTAGTTAGTGAGTTTTTTTTTGGAATGTACAATAAAAATTATTTAACTCTTAGAACATTATTGTACACTCCTCTTCCATTCACAAGCAAATGCTTTTAATGGAAGAGTAGTATTAAAATATGTTATAAACTGTAAACTTTTCATTAATTATAAAAATAATGTTGATACACTTGACTTTTTTTTAAATACTGGTATAGGTTCCGTGCCTACGCAAGAAACGTGAAAAAATGTAAACAGAAATGAGATGACTTAAAACACCAAAAAACGTAGACGGAAATGAGATATCTTAAAACACCATAAAGTGTAGACGGAAATAAGGTGACTTTAAACACTTGAGTCGGGCCATGTCAGAAGTCGGAATAATAGATGAGAATGTATGAGATGATGTATACATTTGAATGAAGCAAGAAGTGTATGCCAGATCGAGTTGTTTGGCGGTCAGTCCTTTCTGCCTACCCTTGCGGGGAAACGTAATGTGATGGTTAGTTAGTGAGTTTTTTTTTGGAATGTACAATAAAAATTATTTAACTCTTAGAACATTATTGTACACTCCTCTTCCATTCACAAGCAAATGCTTTTAATGGAAGAGTAGTATTAAAATATGTTATAAACTGTAAACTTTTCATTAATTATAAACATAATGTTGATACACTTGACTTTTTTTTAAATACTGGTATAGGTTCCGTGCCTACGCAAGAAACGTGAAAAAATGTACACAGAAATGAGATGACTTAAAACACCAAAAAACGTAGACGGAAATGAGATATCTTAAAACACCATAAAGTGTAGACGGAAATAAGGTGACTTAAAACACCATAAAATGTAGAAGGAAATGAGATGACTTAAAACACAAAAAAATGTAAACGGAAATGAGATGACTTAAAACACCAAAAAATATACACAGAAATGAGATGGCTTAAAACACCAAAAAACGTAGACGGAAATGAGATTTCTTAAAACACCATAAAATGTAGAAGGAAATGAGATGACTTAAAACACAAAAAAATGTAGACGGAAATGAGATGACTTAAAACACCAAAAAATGTAGACGGACATGAGATGGCTTAAAAGACCAAAAAAAATCTGCTTATTTTTTTTCTAGATTGATCTTCACTAAAGAACTTGAAGAACTTAAAAAGCAAATGAACTTTATTATCATTAAAGCTGTCTTGGAATAGTGTGGTCCACGTGAATTGTAGACTATATATACCAGAAGACTATATATACGCAGTATCTAAGTTGTATTTGGCGACATGTGTCATTAAAAATGGATGATGACTCAATATCTATCACCGCGTATACGAGTACAACACAAATAATGCTGAATATTACTAAATTTGTGAAATGATATAAATACCAATATCTGTATTGGAGTAATAAACACCTAAACTTCTTTGCAAAGACCATCACAAAAAACCGTGAACATTTTCTAACTGAAAAATATTAAACTAAAAGTTGTGGGTGTCGCTGTGGCCTATCTTGCATTAAAAACTGGTGCTCGTTGAAGCTTACATCTGATACTCGTACACATTCAACGCCACAAATAACACTTTCATACATCAGCTCTCCCTCTTCCTTCAAATTATGCACACTTCAGCAAGGTTGCACTTAAAGCCCCCGCAAGTAGTATTCTAATTCCGACATTCATTTGTATAAAAGGTTCTCCTATAGCGTACATTTTTTTTTTTAAATCAGGAAATGAAAAGTACTCTGATTAATTACAAATCAGTTTCTTTAAAGAAATAAAAAATAAAAAAATAAAAATAAACAATCGTTAACGATTAATGTGCTTCCCAAATTAGAAACTATGCCTGGTACTCTCGGTGTATTTTTTTCTGAAGGTGACATTTGTTGGTTTGTAAAAGAAAAAGCACTATTTTCAAAGACAAGTGACCTTTTTGTTGGCCTTCTCAATAGATTATGTTCACATTAGAAGGTTGACGTACGAGTAACAGAGATACCCATATGAATATGATATACAATAATAGACTCACAATTTACCCAGACTTTACAGGAAAACTGCATCAGTGATTTGAAACTGTGATGAATTCGAGTCTTAGCAGGAAAATCTTTTTTTTTATACTTTAAAATAATTCATGTAAATTTAGAGTCTCGAAGGATAAGGGAGCGTTGCACATCTTAGAACGATTTCGAGGTGGCTGAAAGGAAAGTACCAGAGCTTCATAGAACTCATAGAAGGAGAATTTATTGTAAAAACATTCCTTAATAATGAATTATGACTTGTGACTTGTGAATCCTAAACAAACATATCGAAAGCGACGATAACGGGATTATACAAAAACGAACACTTGAAAAGAATACATGTGAATGTTACAGGCTGGGTTACAAGATGTACCCAGAAATATTCCAGTGACGGCGGGTGGTATAAACTCGGCGATGGAAAAATATCCGAAATAATCGTTGATTGGATTGGAGAGTTGTGCAATTTCGGCGTGAATTACGTATTTGGAAAGGGGGAAGCAGATAGGAACATTGTCTAGATTACCATTTTGGGTAAATATAATGATTTACAAGCATATTAATTGACATACTAAATAGAATCAACACGGTGTAGTTGATGTTAAAAATTAACTAGTTGCTATGGTTCGAAACCGCAAACTAGTGCCTCACCTAAAATACCTAAAACAAATTAAATAAGGATTTTTCAACGACCCGAGTATAAGTCTTGGAGACGCCACTGTAATCGGAGAGTCAAAATGAATCTGCGACGCGTTGAAAGATGAGCGCGGTTTGTTTCGGGATAAGACATAATGTTAGAGAATCTCAAGGGTTTTGGATGGCTGCAGGTAGTAAATTATCAAAGTTATGATTGTATGAAGGCGAGAATTCTTCTTTTATGGGAGGGTGATAAATTAGGTACCAACGTTTAAAGCAAGGTGTTGAAATAATGAAGTTACCGAGGCACGTTGAAGAATTAAATAATGCGACATCTCTAAGAATCAGGAATTAATTATTGATTTTAGAAATGAGTTGGGACATTCTACCTATCCTTAGGACTGAAGATAATAAATTATCAAGTTAGTGATGAAATTGTTATGAATAATATATCCAGATGCGCATTGAGAGACCAGTGTGCCTGTTTTGTTAATATTTTGTATGCGAGAAAATAAATAAAAACTTATATGAGTAAGTAGTTCGATCTTGAATGCGATTCGGTGTCCAGCGCAACTGGGAAGCTGCCTTTTATTCTGCATTCAGATTTACGGTTTTGTGAGGAATGGAATAGGAGATAGGTATAGTCTTGATGACTTCGATTATGAAATTGAGCTTACCTAGGTTTAAGTCACTAGCTGCAGGTCCAAGTTGTCGTTATCTATATAACTCTTAGATGTAAATCACTAATTATAAGCCAGAATTAGGAAATTTCTAAGCTGTAAGCCATTAGTAATGAAACTGATATGTAAATTGTTGGATGTAGTCTAAGAGATAGGGTATATATGGTGGAGGTGGCCCATTTGTTATTGTTATTATTGTTGCCTGAGCGAATTTCTAAAAATGTACCGTGATACTAGCAGGAACGGTACCTATTTTGGTTCGATAGTGGGATCAAACAGTAAGTAAATATCTTACTCAGAATAGTTGGTTTATAGGAGATAATTTAAAAGAATTATAAATTCGTTTAAGTTGGCGAAGGATACCTAGTACGGACCTGTGCGTCGAATAACGGGAAGATAGTCGGTTTTTTTGGAGAGTTGGGCAGAAGGTACGTGGTCGATTCGGGGGAAGGGGGATAGTGAGTTTTAGATAGTCAGGGAGGGTGGTTGTTTTTGATTTGATAATGCGAGTGATATAGCGGGTTATAGATAGGCAGATAGGGTAGTTGGGTTTTTAGAAGACGGAAGCGAATGTGGTGGATTTTTAGGAAGGAGTCTGTCCTAGAGGTTGCATGGTTTTTTGCATGCATAAAAATACGTGATAGTGGTAGTTGTTTTGCGGGTTTTGTGTGTGAAATTAAACTAAAAAAATTTGGATATGCACTAAGAAGTAGGGTAAGTTTTTATTAATTTACTAACAAGTACATTAACCCGTTTCTTAACATTTGAAAATCCAATAACGTTAGACAGTTGGCCGCGAGATAAGTCGGAAGAAATAGTTGATTGCGGGCGTATCGGTATTTAAGTAATTGAGAAGTGATTAAGTGAGAGTGTATAAATAAAGTGTTTGAATTGAAGTTGATTGGAATTAGTCGCGAAGTACGCCGGGCGAGGAAATAATTAAATTACGTGCTGACCGATATTAAGTAATTGTTTTGTTTTTGGACTTAGGAAGTTTCATTTTGATTTGTTTCTTACAATTAAATAAAGTTTTAAATAAATTCTTTTGAATAGTTGTTGAATTGATTCAACAATAGTTTGATTTAATTCAATAATAGTTTGATAAATATTGAAGTTTCTAAAATTCATTATAATTAAGTTGATACTAAAAATTACTTCTGTGAATTAATTAAAATTGGTGGTTTTAAGTGAAATTATAATAATCGAAAGTGTTTATAAATAAAGTGTTTGAATCGAAGTCTTCTAAAATTCATTATATTTAAGTGAAGTGATATAAAAAAGTGACCCAGTAAATAAAGTGTTTTGTGTTCGAATTAATATTGTATTAAAATAAATTCTCTTGTTGATCTAATACAATAATAGTTTCATAAATAGTGAAATTTCCTAAAAATTAATAATACTTAAATTACGTTAAAGATTCTAAAAGTTGTAATTAAATTAATTTTCTCAAAACTGTTAGAGCAATGTGATAATAATAATAATTTAATAAATATTGAAAATTTCTAAAAATTAATAAAGTTATTTGTTTAAAGATTTTTAAAATTAGCTTCTGTGAATTAATTAAAATTGTTTAAATGAAATGTGATTTAATTCATATTTTGTGTTGAACTAAATTCATTACGAGTTTAAGAAAAATTAAATATAATTGCGTTTAAAATAATTTAGTGAAAGTTTAAAAACAGCTGAGTCTTAGTTTCATATAATTCATTTTTAATACCTAGCGTGGGATTAATTTCGTCAAAGAAAAATAATAAAGCTCTAAAATATTACCAAGCGTTCGGTTTACGGATTTAATTAATAGTTAGTAAAGAGAATTACGTGAGTACAAAGAATAAAATAGGAAAATAAAACAACAAAAATTTAAATATTGTTTAATAATATCCGGATTGAGAGATCATTAAATTTGAAGAAATAGTACAAATCGGTAGATCACGAATTGAAATTAGGAAACACTAGATTGTATTAAGTAAATATTTCTAACTTAGATTAAACATTCCAGGCAGGGAAGTTCAATATTTTCTGAATCTTCATATTGGCGTGTATAACCCGTCTGGAAAAATTATGAATTTGTCGGAATTCAGGTGAGTCAAATTAATATACAAGTTTTCAGGATCCCGGGGAAGGCGAGGACGGAGACATGAATTATATTTCTAATGATTTATAAGTACATGTATTGTATATATGTGTATATATATATATATTTATATTTAATGTTTAATATATAGGTCAATACTATACGACCGTTATCTATCATGAGTGAATGTTTTGTATACGTGATCAAAGCCGTTCTAATCAAATATTTGAGTTCAAATACATTTTATGATACCCAGCGGGTACATCTTCCTTTATGAGATATTTTACGATAAATCTTTCCTTTCGCATTGAATTATAATTAAACTAGTACTATAGATAATTCAATTGTCTCACTCATTACCAACACTTGACTTTTAAATATTCAAAAATACCTATTTTTTTCATAAATACATTTAAGTATTTATAAAAATTTCCGGTAGATACCTACCTGTATAATTGTCTTTATCGAGTTAATTCATAGTCAACAACTTCAGAACATCTTTTATAGGTATTTCACTGTGTAGTGAAATAACTTCGGCTAAAGACTTGGCCTTTACTAAGAGTATGTATATGTGTGTATGGATATATATATATAAAGAAAGTGTATAATGTATCTATCAAATCTATATGGCCGTTATTTATTTTATGTTTATTTATATACAATGTTTAATATATATATATATAAAACCATTTATTATATTTATGTATATGTCCTATAAAAACTGTTTATTTTATTAGTATATATTTTCCCTAACACTTAAATTCGAAAACTAACGTTACTAATTATAAACATCCCAAACGATTTTTATTAATTCAAAGATCGTTATCATTCTAAAACAAACCAATGAATCCTAATTGTTATGCTTCCTGACGGGGGTCTCTGACACTTAATAACTGTCGCATATCTCAATGACACACTTCCTCGACTGTTATTAAAACTAGGTCAACATTCCAAACCACACCCTCTTTTATCGAAGTATGTAGATACGTATAAGTATATATATATTCGAATTTCAGTACATCTTACGAAGAATAAGTACCTTAACAAACGTCGACATTTAATTTTAAA
Source organism: Halesus radiatus (assembly GCA_022606495.2). Taxonomy (NCBI): domain Eukaryota; kingdom Metazoa; phylum Arthropoda; class Insecta; order Trichoptera; family Limnephilidae; genus Halesus; species Halesus radiatus. Next base: position 92,070 of record JAHDVE020009602.1, on the reverse strand, counting down.
TGAACTATCATCTTTTGCGATGAACTATCATCTTTTGCGATGAACTATCATCTTTTGCGATGAACTATCATCTTTTAGAAATCACGTATTTGTAGTTTGCGTACATAAATATTTTTATAGCGCCATTTTCATAGAAAGATTCAATTCAAAGGCGCTCCACACCCGTTCGAACATATTGATGAATTCAACAGAACAAACAAAACCCACATTACTAGAAATGTCAAAATAAGCATAATCATTCGTCGACAATACGTTCCCAAGTTATGTTATAAAATTAATTTTATCTTCGACTTAGGTTTTCAAGGTTCAGGCCTTGCAAATTTTGGGCTTTTTGGAGTCCTACCTTTTCTCCAAACAAAAAATCAATCTACAGTTAAATTCAAACTACATGAGATAGCAGGGTCTCATTAAATCAACCTGTCAACCAAACCAAAAGTAATCTATTATATATATTGTATTATCACTTTTACGTATATTCTTATGTAATATGTCTGAATATCTGGCACAGATTCACGACCTGTGTTGGAGATGTCAGATCCACAATTTTCTGGGAAAACTGGAGTATTGTGGATTATAAAAACTCGTATTGTTTACATATATTTATAATTTGTACCTATCGATTGGGCAGAGATAATTGCTGATTTAAGCGTGGTTATCTCTGAACTCTTGATGCGGGGGACGGCCTTTCAACCCGGACCTTGCAAAAATTCGCAAGTATATAATGTTGTTTGACGAGGGGACGGAACCGGTTTGATCTCCTTTAAATGTAACTGTCTGGAGGACGGGAATTCGGAGGGTCTCGGACCCATGGATAAGGAAGGTGCTCTTTCCGTCGCGGTACAGGGGATGACCAATAGCGCACGAACTAAAAGAAGAGGTTACGTATACCGATTTGGTCAGGCTGTACGTCTGTGAAGAGAGAGTTACTGACCGGAAACGTGGTCATCTGAGTACTTTAGGGGTAGGTCTGGAGCCGAATTGCAGCAAAACAAACCGTATTCGATCTCTCGTCATAACAAAAGCTGTGTAAACTAAAACCTAATCATGTAATTTTCCCAAATTTAGGAGAGGATGGAGATGGCGCCAAAACAAGTAAAACTGTACCTTTTAACCATGAAATTCATTGAAACTAACCCATGTAGAATAACACTTAGTACGATGAGGAAAGGCGATAATACTGTGATCATTACATTTATGTATACCAAATTTAAAATCGAAACTACGTCGTATTATATAGATCAGGAATAGTGCAATTAGTATAGCCCAGAAGCTAAGTTTTCCCATTAAAACTCACGATAGAAGAAAAATAGAAAATTTAGGGGTAAAGTTAGGAAAATGCTAGTCTTCCTATAGGAAATTAACGTAGATTGCATAGTAGGATAATAATAGAGAGTTCAGAACATTAAAGTCTAAGATAGGAATGTTAGGAATACGAATTCTGTCAATGGTATGCGAGAGTCTGCCTACGCTACAAAGAATAGGGGTTACCACAAATAAGGCCTTGTTTTTCCAATAGTCTGAAACAAAAAACAACACAACGTAGACTCCGGAAAAGCTTGGGAAATTGACCACATTGGAGTGCAAAATTTCCGTGAAAATCATGAAAATCGGAAACACTCGAATGTTAGCATAGGGCTAGACGTTACACGCTGGCCAAGGAGGAGAAAAACCTCAAATTGAAAGGAAAACTACAAAGAGTTTTCCAATCACATTAGTTAGGAAAATTTAAGGCAGCAGTAGAGGAGTCATCATAAATCGGTGGCGCGAACGAAAGTCTATTGCTAAATTAAATCATAAACGAAGGAAGGACGGGCCATCACATCTTTAAAGCCTAGTGGGGGCATCTCAAAACCTGGGTAGTATCGCCCACCAGTGGGCAATTTAAGTAGCTTGTGTGATCAAAGGTTAAAAGTGCTTTAGGGGCGATTTTATATGGTTTAGATGAGGTTATCAGTTGTACTGGTTTTTGGTCCTCTGTTAAACGGTATATTTCAAACCTTTGGTATATTAAAAATTACACCACATATTTTGAGAAAGCGGGCCAATCGCATACCGTAGAATTAGAATTGGAACAACTCCAAGATAAGTCATACATTTAGGGGAGGAGGGATCGCTGAATAAAATATACTTGAAAAGTATGCAATGGGCCCGAAAAGGTTGGGAACCTCTGGTCTATATGATTCCATAGAGAACTCCTCACTGAATATAATTTATTTTTCTTTAAGCGACTAGTTATATACGTCGATAATGAAAAAAATGATTAAACAAGAGAAAAACTTTACGTTAAAACGCAATTACTTATATAACTACATAAAAAAAAGTATTACATTAGTAAAGGAAATAATATTTTAAATTTAAAATGCTTTTATATTCCTGAAAATAACACCTTTTCATCAAATTTCACAAGATAGGTATTACGAGTCGATATATACTCGGATATGTCTCTTTGCGCCAAATACCATTTGTGACCCTTGACTTGTTTTGCGCGTCTAGTTTCAATATCTTTTTTTTAATTTTAATTATTTTATTTATTAAGTTAAAATAAATACAAAATTATTTCACTTTCTTAACCTAAATATGTATTGTACATCATATTACTTAATATTACATTATATTATTTATATACCTTACATATTATTCCTATATTACATATTATTCCTATTACACATTATTATTTTGCTGACTTATTTTGAGACTAAACAGTTTTTTTTTATCGGCAATATATAGGCTATCGGGAAGGAGATTGTATATATATATACACCCTCATGGGCTAAGTTTATTTTACCACTTTCAGTCTTTAGCGTATTCGTGTACAATTTATCATGTCGTCTTGTGTAGTGTTCGTGTAATTGTGATGTTTTTTTTATGAATGCTATGTTCGTGTACTTGTGAAGTCCATTTTGTAATTTGTAGATTAATAGGCATATATTATATTCGTATAGTTTTTTGATTTTCAGCAAGATCGTTTCTTGGTATAGTTTTTTTGTGGGGGTGTCTGGGTTATAATTGAAAAGTTTTTTAATAACTTTATTCTGTATTATTTGTTATTCATTCAAGTATGTAATGTGTGTATTTCCCCATATTTCTATTAGGTTATTTAGGTGGGTCTGGATTAAACTAAAATATAGACCCTCTTAACGTGGGCTGGTAAAAGATGAGTTTTTCTACCAAATACACCAATTATTGGGATGATTTTTTCTTTTAGTTTTTGTATGTGTTGTTTAAAGGACAAGTGTTTAGCAATATATAGGCCTATGTATTTTTTACTATCTGAAATGCGTAGGTTTCTTTCTTCTATTTGTAATGGTTTATGAATCGGCGTTTTTCTTTTTAGTGAACTTAAGATCATGTAAACAGTTTTTTTTAACAAAAATTATTAATATGTTTTTAATCAGCCAATTGTTTAATATACTGAGATCCAGTTTAGATTTTTCCAATAAAATTTTCAGATTTTTGCCAAAGTAAAATATTGCAGTGTCATCTGCGTACAAGAATATTTAGATTTAATTGACATATGGTACATCATTTATATATATTTGGAATAAAAGTGGCCCCAGTATGGAACCTTGAGGAACTTCATAGTTAATACTATTGAATTGACTGTTTTCATCTCATACGCTAACATATTATTTTCTATTGTTTAGGTACGATTTGATAAGCTTAAGGACAGGGCCTATTTTTTGTATTTTTTAACCAATATTTCATTACTCACGGTGTCGAAGGCTTTTGGAGGTCTACTAAAATAGCTATGACATAATTTCCAAAATACAATGTAAATTGTGTCAACTTATAAATAAATCTGACATTAGGAGCAGTGAATATTTTAATGGATGCAGCTCGTAATGCATACACGAGTTGAATCATCTGCATACTCGTGCAGGTGTGCAGTGCTCCAATTGGGCTAATTTATACAAGAGGGTGATCAGGTGGTATACTGATCAGCCCTTTAGTATAAACAGCCTTGCTCCGAGAATCTACATGTATTACTTCAGGTACTATATATAATTCGACGATGCTAAGGATGGATACAGAAAGCCTGATCAGATACTTTAGTGCTCGATTTCTTAATGTCTAAAAAATTTGTAACGTGTGCGAATTAAAAATGCATCAATTATAATAACTCTTGTTACTTTGAAGATAATTAACTATTGTGACATGAGATTAAAATGATCACACCGGACAGTTGATCACTCGGACAGTTGATCCCCTAAAGGATTATTCCTGCTGTATTGGAAATCCGCTATACAAAATATTTTTACTAATAATCATGCGGAACATCTCTTAGAAGTATGCAGTGGGGATGTACGGCTGAATAACAACATATGACATGCCCACTTATATATGCAGTATATTTAGGAAAATATGCTATATTCACTTACAATTTGGGAGGCGGATTTGGGTAACGCCACCCCGGGAACCATTTATTGGATAACGAATACTCCTGCCATATCTAGGTCACTCCAAGTGGTTCGCCGCGTTTGGTGCGCGGGTTTGTGGGGTGAGGTTAGTCTAGGTCTTAGCGGCGGATGCGTTTGTCCACCTGCGCGTGGCGGGTCGGATCGAGGTAGAGGGAGACCTTTGCCCCGCAGTGGGAGGAATGGATTCATACGTCCGTCACTCCTGGACACATTGACCCACAGATTCCTATCCACACCTCATACCATTTTCTTTCCCAGAACTTCCTCTCCTTTATTTCCCTAAAAAGTCCCTCTACACAGTATTCCCAAATATGGCATAGGTTAGGTTAGGTTTATTGTGAATAAAAATACTTTATGTAGAGGATTTCCACTCAAGACGACTATAGATATAAGTATATCGAATTTAGTTATACGACCGCATATTCTCTATGCGTACTTTTTTTACAAATGCGGACATACAGCAAAAATAATCAGAAAACTGTCCGGGGAATCAATTATCAACTCTCTGATCACCATGAAATGCTGTTAAATGAAATATTTTGTATAATATGTTTTTTTAAATGTCTTACGAAATTATATTTCAATAAAAATAAAGGTAAGCCAGTAATGTTTGTCCACCTTAAAACTACTTTCACTACGTATGTATATGGTCCCTACCTGTTCCTACATAGTAAAATATGCAAAGATTTCTGTTTGGAAACTTCACGTCTGCAGCGTAAGTACCTACATAAAATCTCTGGAAATTTGTTCGTCAGTTTTAAAACAAATTTAATGCCTATGCTGAAATGGTATGCGGAGTATAGGTACAGCATTAATTTGAGGGACCTTTCCCAGGAAGGAAATTATCTGCTTTGAGTTCAGCTAATGGTGTATCTGCCTTGTCATGTTATTCACAACAGCGCTACTCTCTTAAATTTCACTGAGAAGATTTCACTTCACTTGATGACGTCACCTGGTACTGGGTCCGACAGGTGACAGGTTTTTTTTAATAAATTTTTCATCTGTTTTTTTTCCGTTCATTTTTTATGTAACAATCAATAAGTTTAGCCACTTAAGCCACCTATCGTAAGGTTTGTACTTAATACCGTTTTTAATGTTCTGTGAATGTCTTAAAAATAATAAATACAAGAAAATTGTCTGACTCAGCTCGGAACACCCTCGCGAGAAAGACACATTACTTTTTCTAATGATATGTGTAAATATGATGTTTTGTTTGTCGACATTTTTATATAACTTTCTTATTGCTAACCTTGAATAGCAGTAAATTTTGAGACTCTCAAATTAAAAACTTAACATCAAATGCACGTTCAGTAAAATATGTGTAAAGAATAAAAAACCTTTTATGAATGAACTGTAGCCGGTGCTTCACAAATATGTCGATATATTAATATGAAACATTATATGCAGACGTCGATAAAGTATGAAATCGAAAAATCCATCCCGATTAGAATAATGTGCTTGGGAGGCAATCCCGCTAATAAGAGGAACGCAATTCAAATGCATTGCCTAATTTGTTAGATACTCGTACTCGTATGTCGTAGATGATTAATTCTAAAAGTATCTGGATCTTCTCGAATGAAGGGAATGAACAGATGAGCCCGAGGACTATCATTTTCATATGAACATTATTTATTATCGCCGTATGTACGAATGGAATATAAAAGAAAAAAATATTTGCGGAGTCAGTTTCAACCTGCTACAGCCATCTTCACTGGTACATAAATCGCTAAAACTACGGTATTTATACATTTTTGGAGGATCAAGGTGGATAACACTGAATACTCTAAAATGACAATACCTCCAGGTCCTGACATTTGATGGCAACATGCTACACTAGCGCCCTCTAGCCGCCCGAATTGTTTTTTTTCTTACATTTTAATACATTTTCTGTGTTGCCAGTATTTTAACAAAACTACGCGTGTAATCAAATACCATAGAAATCAAAATACTGGCAACATACTACACTTGTACCTCCAGCGTTTCCGTCTGTATTGCTATTATAATAAGTATTTTATTCTCTTTTTAAACAATTTAGACAGTGCGCGAGCAGCGAGGATTTAAATGTAAACGCAATCCTAACACGTTCTTTATTTTGGAATTTTAGATTTCTATATTTTATTTAGAATATGTTCCACAGAAAATCATAGTAAAATGTGTGGATAAAATCAATTCCGCCAATTCACGCCGCTAGGCGCGCTATTTTAGCTATCTCAATGTATGGTAAATGTCAGGAGCTGCGCGTATTGCCATATTTCTACATTATCTAATATAATACTGACCCCAAAATATGTACTCATACCGTAGTACCATTTAGAAGATGGCCGTAATCATTTGAAATCGGTACGAATTTCACAACGAATTAGCAGATTCAAATATAGAATATAAAGTTGCAGCTAAAAGTGGAAATTTTGTTTTTTAAAAGTTTGATCGTTATGATTAATTATCTACAGTAAAACACATTTGTCACCTGCCATACCCTGCACAAAATGGAGCAAATTACCAAGTGATGTATAAACAAGACACTCCTAAGGTGTGAACGCTGTTACTTGACGAAGCACCACTCCTGGCGTCATCAGCATTCAGCGGATTTAATGAAGTGCTTCTATTAAAATGAAGTGCGGATATGATGAACGTCAGACACGGGCGGATTGGACGGTAAAGTGGGGATATCACGCCCACTATGGCAGACATTTATTTTAATGGTGCATTAATTAAATTTAAACGACTGTCGAAAATAAACCAAATGTTTTGTTAAAATAACAAATAGCTGAAAGCATTTCTGAACTGGATTTAAATAAATTATTTAGTCGAATATTGTCTTAAGGTTTTTTAATAATTTTTTTAATGAGATTCTCTGTACTTTCTGATGGTGGCTGATTCTCTCCGGTGGGTCAAAGAACGACCTTCCTCATCCACCGGTAAAATCCAAAGACCATCGTCGAACTCTCGCTAGCTTCGATGAGGTTTCCATTGTTGTCGCATATGACAAGGTCGTCAACCTTGCCATGAAAAAAATACGGTATCGCCACGCCAAAAACGACCCGTAATTGGGTACTTTTTAATTTAATCTTTTAGATCAAATAGAATCTTTTTTTTTCCCGCTTCTCAGTATGTTCCCAAGACCCAAACAATATAATACATTTAAATAAGTCAATAGCAGTCACGTCATTATAAAACAATTAAGTAAACATTACCATTCTGTTAATTAAGGCGGGTAAAAAGATTTCGTAATACCTTACAGGATAGAGATTCTATTATCATAATTGCTTTCTCAGTAAATCGGTTTCACCGGTAATAAATCATTTTAGGCACTATAAAAATTTTAATTGGGTGGAGGTAAATAACATCACATGAACAAGTCGTCTCAACTACAATTTTTAAAATGACCTTGAATGCCGAAAGAGCTGCCAAAATAATAAAAAAACTGAAATACTATCTAATTTAATTTATGTTAAATAAAACTAAAAATTTATAGAGTTTTACGAATTAAACACTAAGGCAAATAATAACTAATAGGATCTAAACCCAAATCGACCATTTATTGTATTGCGGAAGCAATGTGCAACGAAATATTGCCAACACGGTTGGTTTACCAAAATCCTTACATACTCATTATTTTTAGTTAGATAAAATACTGTCTAGATAATAAACGATTCCGTGGGGTTTAAATAGGTTGCAAAACTCGATGGAAACTAGAAAGGTTTACTCTAGAAATTTTATTAATTTTGTACTAGTTTAAAATTGTATACTATTTAAAACGTGATTTCGTTAGTAAAGGTGTTTTGCGGCAGACGAGTAATCAAATACAAATGACAAAAAACTTTTTCAAAAGGTTTCAAAACAATGTACTACGTACTTTCTATAAATTATTTCACAGGGGCCAGCTTAAAAACGTTTTTACTAGTTTTCCATTTTTTTTGCTTTTTTTTCGCAGAAAGTTCTTAACGAAGGACACTTAAATGTATCTAATTACCAAACTTGTAATCATTGCGCACTTTTATTAATCTGGCATCTATCATTAACGTTGTTTTACTGTTTTAATAGGGCAATGTAATTATACTTAAATGAAAAGTAATTTTGTTTTTAACCACTTAATAAGAATTTATACATGTTGCCAGCTAGTTTAGGTTATATCCTAACCTTTTTTAGTACAGTATTATTACAAACTAACTTACAGTAAAATACAGACATTTTAAGATAAATCTCATATGAGAGGTGGACACAGCATCAGAGAGGATTTGGTAGGGGACGGTAGAGGGATGGGGTGGAGGGTGGGAGTTACATGGTGAGAAATGGAACAGTGATTTAAAGCCACAAAGTGATTGCTTTCTACGATAACTTAATATTAAATTTCTACTTTGTTTTGTCGCTATATTTTACTTGAAAACTTATGTTGTCTATGTACAGTAAATTTTCTTTGTTATAAAAAATGCCATAATATTTATATGCCTTCGTAAGTATTCCAAACGCTGAACGATTCACCCAAAGTTATTAAATGTACGTCGCGGTTTAAGAAACGGATCACCTTCGTACAAATTATTGTGCTGGATTAAGAATTATTTATCAAATCGCGTGCGCTATACCGAAGAACCCTTATCTTGCAAATTTGAAGATACTAGCGGCGTGCCCCAGGATTCGCATCTTGGTCCATTATTGTGTATACTGTTCATTAATGATGTCACTATCATATTATCTGCTGTTAACATATTGTTATTTGCTGATGATATAAAAATGCGTAAAATTATAAAAAATATCTACGGTTATTCGTCCCTACAATAGAAATTCATAAATTTTTCTTAGTGGTGTATCATTAACAAACTCAAACTTAATATTAAAAAATGTCAAATCATGAGGTTCTTTCAAAATAAAACACCCTATTAAATATAATTACATACTGAAAACCATAGCTTAATATCTATACCTAATGTTCTTTACTAAACTCCCATTTACTAATAATTTTAATATAATTACTAGTAAAGCAATCAAAATATTGGGCTCCACCTTAAGAATATCGACAGATTTCAAAAATATGGTAACAATAAAATTACTTTGTACATCACTCGTCAGTTGTCAAATGAAATACAACTCCTTTATATGGAACCCTTTCCATAAACATCATATAAATTTAATTGAGAGAAACCAGTACAAATTTCTCAGAATAATTAATATCAAATTAGGTATTCCCGCGGATGACAAAATATGATTCGAGTGGAAGATACTCTCAGTATCGCCCTGGTGAAAGACCACCATTCAGAATTGAAACGTTGCTTGAAATGGCTTTTAGCCGTGTCTGGTGACCAGATCTGAATAGCCAGGTATTCCCAACCTTCCTCTTCCCCTTCTCCTTCCCCTCCCCAATACCTTCAGCCTCACAACATTCCCCAATTGGGAATGCCATAGTCTCACTGGCTCCAGACGGTTGGGAGCAGTTGGGACTCTTGTGAGGTATTCATATAAAAAAAAAAAAAAAAATTCGCAAATGCAATCAATGCGACTCTTATCATTAAAAAATAGAAGAATATATATTTAAAATGAATAATAACAGGTTTGATTCCCCGGAATTGGTTTTGTAAATAAATTATCACGTACCTAGTAGATCAACTAGAGAAAAGTTGGGAGAAACGTCTGCGTGGCCTGTTTCATACAAAATTTAATTATGGATTTGAGGCCAAAATACTCAACTAAACCGAATGATCTTTTTTTTTCATCAAACAATATAGAAAATATGTAGTACGGATTAGAAGTAATTTATTTATTTTAGTTTGACATTATGAAATATAGGCCATTAAAGGAGTAATTTTTCGCGATTTTAGAGGCTAAAGGTGATTTTAAAAAAAAGTTTTACCCCATCTGCTTTGAAAACATAATGAAATACAAAATTAAATTAAAAAAATAAATATATAAGCATTATAGTGTACTTTAAATAATATTAAAAACCACCAATTTACGTTGGAACACAAATTTGCAGTACATGATTTAAAATATCGACCGGAAAAGAGTTTTTTTTTTTTTAAATGTTTTGTTTTTGTTTTTTTTATTTACGTAATCATATTTACATAGGAAATATGAGAATTAAAAAAAAATACGATAAACTCGAAAATAATTTTCTAAGTTGCCTTTAAAATTGTGAAAAAAAATTATGGCCTATAAACTTCATAATTTAAAAAAATGTAAAATTCAATATAATAAAAATATAGTTTGGATGGATATTTTGGCCTCAAATCCAAAATTATGTTATGTATGAAACAGGCAGCGCAACCGTTCCTCTCAAATAACCTTGTTATTGTAACGATCCCGGCATTAGCGCAGAACAAAATTCAATGACTATCGGTTGCATCGATTAGGCAATAAATTTTCTAATATCGATTTAATCTATTGTCATATAAAAGATACATAATCCACAGTTTTTCTGCAATGTGAAGTATCAATAGATTAACCTTCATCAATAACTGTATTTTATGTATGTTGATTTAATTACCACAGCTTTATATGGTTCATTTAATCTTATAATGTACTGAATTTATTTTCATACTTTTTAATTGTTTCTTTATATTAGTTAAACTCATATTATTTGTTTCTTTGTTATTATTATTTTATTTACACTTTTCATACATTTATGTTAACGGCACATGTTGTCGATGAACAAATAAGTGTACATAAAAAAATGTTGTTAGAAATTATAATAGAGTGGAAGATACTCTCAGTATCGCCCTGGTGAAAAACCACCATTCAAAATTGAAACGTTGCTTGAAATGGGTTTTAGCCGTGTTTGGTGATGAGATCTGAATAGCCAGGTATTTCCCCACCTTCCTCTTCCCCCTCTCCTTCCCCTCCCCAATGCCTTCAACCTCACAACATTCCCCAATCGGAGAAGCCATAGTCTCACTGGCTCCAGACGGTTGGGAGCAGTTGGGACTCTTGTGCGATATTCATATAAAAAATATGTATAAAAATAAAAATAATTTGGTCGGCTTGGTGTGTCGTTGTACACAAGATGCATAATTTTTATCTCCTTTTGGCATAGAACCGATTGCTTATCAAGGCGTTTCAAGCTTCCCTATCTTACACTAAGTCTATGACCTTACTTAATTGCACGCCTAATCTCTGTTCGCCCAGCCTCCACGATCTGTTCCCCAGCATTATCATGACCGACAAACTGAAAACCTCTAACTTTTTTGGGACTAAATACAAAATGTATTCTGTTTATATCTGTACCCAAACCGCCCCATTATGTATTGAGAATGTTGGATTCATATTGTAATGATTTAATTAAATTCCAGCCAAAATGTCAAACACAGAATATGATAATTGATCGATTCCGAAAATTAATTTTTCATGCGTATTTTAGCAGAAATTTTCTGTACGTTTTACTATTTCGATTAAAACATTTTGTACGGAAACAACATTGAGCATTCGTTTATAACTGAAATAAACGTCGGTCAATTATTTGGAAAATTGGAAGGCGTATTGATACGCACAGTGTAAATGCAAATTGTAAAAAACATAATTGATCAACCAACATCGCGTGCAAATTTGTAAAGGGCATCAAATGCACTAGATTGGTCATGGCGGTTTGAAAATTACTCGCAGACCCAAACAAATTTATTTCGATAAAAATCTGCAAAATTACAATTTTTCTAACATACATTTTAAAGTTTTGCAATAAGATACAAGTCATCTGTGGGGAGGGGGGAGGGGGGAGGGGGTAGGGTCTATTATTTTTTGGCTTTCACCCATTAAGGGCGATCTTGGCCATGTATAATCAGTTAGATTTTAATATTACAGATTGTTCTTAAAATTAGTTACTTTTATACGAGATATATTATTTGGGCAAATAAAATTGAAGCAGATAAGTTAAATAAGTTAGGCAGTGTAAATTTATGTGTTTTTAATCCAAAAAAAACTGTCTACGAATTACGTTTTATCGATAATGTTATTAAAAAAGTCGACTGAACGATAACACCATCAACATATTTTGAAGTTTTTTCTATGGGTTTTTTTATTCATCTAAGGTTTTTTTTAGTTACAAGGTAATACGAATCCAGTCAACATATGCTTCATTACAGACTAAATGTCGATTCATAAACAAATGTTCAAACTATTAAAGTAGGTAAGATAGAATTAATCTAGTGAATCCTGAACCAATCAAAATGTCAAAATTTCACTCAAAACTTTTCCTTCAATTTCTTAATGTCAAAAATACATTATGCTAATGACGGCCTAAATGATAACAGACATTACGTTATAATTATTGAATCTGATATATTGTTTTTGTCGAATTTTGCTGGCGTAACTCGTGATTACCGGAAATGGAAACATTCGCAATAAATTATAATATCCTTATTTTAACTCCGCTAAAGCAAATACCATAGAAATATAATAATACGCGCAGCTCCTGACATTTACTATACATTGTGATGCCAACATGCTACAACAGCGCTCTTAGCGGTGCGAGTTGAGCAAATTGCGTTTTTCCATACATTTTAATAAATTTTCTATGAAACTTGCTTTTAACAAAGCTACGCGTGTAATCAAATATCAACGAAGTCAAAATACTGGCAACATACTAAAGTAGCATCTCTAGCGTCCCGGGATATAAACTTTCAGACTGTATCGCTATTATAATAAGTATTTTATTCTCTTTCTAAACAATTTAGACAGTAAGCAAGCAGCGAGGCTTTAAATGCCAACATAACCCTACAATGCAAAGTGTTAAGAAACGTAACTAAATTACCTTAACAAGTGATTCCTGAGCATATTTGGAGAAAAAAATTTGGTCTCCGATATTTTCGGTAATTTTTATTTTTATTCAAATACAACCATTTTTTTTACCTGTCGTTACTAATCACTCAGCTGAGTAACCGCCCAATCCCCCACCTCGACCCTACCTGTCAAATACCTACCAAATTTTGATGTTTTTTAAGAAAATAATTTTTTTTTTAAATCTCGCCAGTGTTCAAAATTTCATTTACATTGTTATCCAAATAAGATCAGTAATCACAGGTATGCCACTTAATACCCGACAAAAAAGGAGTGAAATCAAAAGATACATCTCACATACTCGTATATCTATAAAAATGTAGTAAAAAAAATACAATTCGTACAACTCGGGCCTCTAGAGGGTGGTAGTGTAACAAATGTCGAAAGCTGGAGGTATTATCATTTGAGAGTATTTGGCCGAAGGAACTTGGGGATGATAGTTTTAACTTTAACCTGATTAGCCCAAAGTAACGATCCACCCTGCTCATGTAAGGTAAGGTACGAAAACTTCTTAAAAGCATTATGAAATGTGGGAATAATATTTATTAGGTTTACGTGCGGATAAATAAATAAAAGCTTCGAAGATTAATTAACTTAATGTGTTCTGATAATGTGGATAATTCTTGGATGTATTATGTTTTCTTCGGCGATAATCAAACTCTAAACCACCGGACCCGAAGTTTACCACCATAACCACAAGTCCATGGAGGTCTTTGTTAGAGTTTAACGGTGAGTAAAATATGCTTGAACATTTTCGTAAAGGTTCCTGTAGGGACGAAACTTTTCACAATTCTCAACATAATTCGCCAACTGGAAAGTTTTTTGGAGAAAACACAAACTGACGGCGAATGCGAACGCAATTAAAAATCGTTATAAAACGCCGGCTTATCCATCGTCTTATTATAATGGTCGGTTTATATTGTATATTTATTTATAATGTTGTTACTATAACTTACTAAATAGCGAAGAGAGAATTTAATCATTGTAGAAAATAATATTAACATAACCTAAATGAAACATGAAAACGGAAAAAAACGACAGAAAATAAAAATATTTCAGTCGGAGTGGAATATTTTTATTTTCTGTCGTTTTTTTCCGTTTTCGTGTTTCATTTAGGTTATGTTAATATTATTTTCTACAATGATTAAATATTAAAAATATTAAAATGAGGTTTTTAAATCTCAATAAAAATATTAAAAAATTAAAAAATTGAAGAGTGATTTTTTTCAAATATAAGCAACAAGCAACAGAAACGAAAAGAAAATAATAAATAATAAGTAAACGAAAGAATCTAATAAACAAAATTTTATTGATGTTTCAGTAGAAAATGCTACATTGCTAATTTTGATTCCATGGAGCTTTTTGACGTCACACGGAAATATATATAGCTCCGCCCCGTTTTTTTATAGAATATTGCCTGTGGCCCCGTAGCTCGTGGCCTCGTAGCGTTGTAGCGTCGTAGCGCCGTAGAGTATCAGCGGTCGTAGGCTGGTGTGACAAAAATGATCCGGAAGTTCCATCCCCGAGCGCTGTTTCCGCCCGGAAGAGCCTTTGCCAATCTCTTAAGCTCCCCATATAATACCGGGAGGAAGCTTCATGCTCCACTTAAGGTTTATTTTTTTTTATTCGCATTTTTATATTGTTTCGGGACCTTAATACCGTTTTTAAGGGGATTACAGATGTTCGGATAAATCTCTGCAAATTTCGGCTCGACTTGGCAATAAAACTAATAAAAAAGGATGATGTATTTTAACTTGCGATGCCAGTAAAAAAACCCTTATTCCATAGCATACTGTGAATGTTGGAACATCACTTCAGAGAGTTTTTTCTTTATTTGTGTATTTTTAATTTTTTCATATAACTATTCTATTATTATCACAACATAAGGCAACTGGTATATTTCAAAGCTACAGAGTTCAAGTTCTTCTGAGTTGTTAAACTAAAAATAAGTTCGCTGTTCGTCAGTGTTAAATTCGTGAAGCCAGAAATCACCAATCAAAAATTTAGTTTATTTTCTGCTTTAAAATTAGGATAACGGATATTAAAAGAATAAAAGTTTTTTTTATTAATCATAACCCATTACTGAATTTTAAAGAACATTTTTCTTCAATAACCCTCTGTTCTTATTATTATATTTTTCACAGATAATAGAGTACATTATTATTCACCTTACAACGTATACCGTTAGCATTACGATAAAACTAATAATCCACCAGGGCCTTAACTGGAAGCTTGTGAGCTTCGGGCAACAAATAAAAATTGGTCATTTCTTTTCCCCCTCCCATCTCTATCGTAATTTCTTTTCATAAGTGTTTTCCTGTGTTTTAGATATGATACAGTGAACTGACTTATGTTACTTATATTATATTGATATCAAAAACGGCATTTTATCGAGTACCACAAAATTATCCAATTTTCATCGTTTTAAAATAACACATTAATTGTAATTGCGTTTAATTGGTAAAACACCAATTAATTCTTGAAAATGTTATTAGTTTTGAATTATTGTTACAGCTGTTACGGCATTCAAAGCAATTTTGAAACTGTTTTTCGATTTTATTTGAGAAAGTTATAAAATGGCCTTGAAGACAATAACTAAAATCTGAAATACTTGCAAAACTTAATAACAACATCATTAATTTTGATTTACTTCAAACTTTATTTATTAAAATAATAAACAAATATTTTTCGTGATTCAAAGTCACAAGGGCGAACCAATAAATGCTATCGATTTTTATCATTCTGGTATCAAATAACATGGTAAAAAGCTTGTTATTTTGGGCAGCTGATTCTAAAGAGAGGCTAAAGAGGCTGAGAAATATCAAAACTCACTTCTTATACTAATATTTATGTAGGTATTCGATGACGTATCAAAATATTTTATTGCGTTGCTTCTTAATTTAATTTTTTACATATGAATCACTTTTCATAAATATTAAATAATTTTTGTTCCTCCACAATGTCTGTGATGAAATGCGTTTGATTAAGATTTTGGTCCGCTTTCGTCAAACTATTTTTTTCTCCTCGCTCGGGGGCCCCTCTGCTCAGAGGACATGTGTCACTCCCCTAGTGGTAGTTACAACCCTGTAATTCATCAATAAACTTATTAGACAGTTCGTATGAGTGATTCTTGTATTGACGTACCTACATCTAATTTGAATTCTTGACGATTTTTTTTAAATCCCCTGACCTCCAATTCATCCCTTCACCGCCCCCATGTATTTATTTTCCGCCATCATTTGCTCCCAAAGCCACAACGCTCCCTTTTGTTGTCACCAACGCCCCAGAGCCCCCAGGGGGCGATATCGTCCACGCTGGGAAACACTGATTTAGTAGACGAAAGTACAGGAAACCGACTATATAAATATTTGATCAGTTTGGTTAATATTTCGAACGATTAAGGAGAAATAATATATATATTAAATACGAACGCTTTGTTAGCTTCGTTACCTTATTTGGCATCTATAAGAATGTGAGGAAAATTGAATGTGAATCGATGCATTGTCTGATAAGAAGACACGTAAATATTTACAAAATCATGTAAAGGAAACTAATCTTGGGCAAGTGAAAGCTGGAAGTTGCGCATCGATTTCTTATTTGTAAAGTTGTTTTTCTGGACCTTTGATGACTCGTTCACATTGATTGATTTTCATTAGTAGTGCAAACACAAATTTTACTTCTAAACCTTGATTAATGGTTAGCAAAATAAAATAAAGATATCCAAACAATGACGAAAACGTATTTCGTCAAATATTAAAATTAACATCAAAGACCAAAACACGAGTTTATTGCATAGGTTTAAAACTCTTCCTGTTTCAAAGAGAACTAATTTGTTACATTTTGAACCAAAATAAGTAGATCACCCATTAGTAACATGTTTATGTTAACATTTTTAAAGAAATGCTGTTAAAAGACAAGTAACCATTTACGTTATTAAAGAAATGCTATTAAAGGACAGTTAAAAAAAACAAAGTACAAACAAAGTACAAACAAAGTACAAACAAAGTACAAACAAAGTACAAACAAAGTACAAACAAAGTACAAACAAAGTACAAACAAAGTACAAACAAAGTACAAACAAAGTACAAACAAAGTACAAACAAAGTACAAACAAAGTACAAACAAATTACAAACAAAGTACAAACAAAATACAAACAAAGTACAAACAAAGTACAAACAAAGTACAAACAAAGTACATATAAAGTACAAACAAAGTGCAAACAAAGTACAAACAAAGTACAAACAAAGTACAAACAAAGTACAAATAAAATACAAACAAAGTGCAAGCAAAGTGCAAACAAGTACAAAAAGTACAAAAAGTACAAAAAGTACAAAAAGTACAAAAAGTACAAAAAGTACAAACGTGTACACAGAGTAAAAATTATTTGCTCATAAAATGAAAATAAATTATAACAATGTTAATGATTATTTGATAGGAGAGTGTGCATACATGTGTACCTACTTCTATCAACAGGATAAAAGAGAAAAACTTTTATTGCATTAATAGGTAACTAACGCTTAGACTTAGGATTACGTTAGATACATATAGTATGTTTTATGCAAACAAGTAATATTTAGGATCTAAGCACTGTTTCTGCTATATATTTATATTACGGATAAAAAGAAAATGCCTGAAATAAGCCATAAAGACAAGAAATTAAAGAATAAAAGTAACAGAAAATTATGAAAATATGTTCAATGTCAATGCCATATATTTACTCGTACATACAACATGTCGATATATTCACCTTCGATATTCAGGAACGTTTTGTTTTTTCATGTTCATGACCCGAAATAAAGTATCACTGGCATTTTTGACGACACTAACCTTTGATGTTTGTTTTGTGAAGGAAAACAATAGAATTTTTATTTGCAATGAAATGTCAAAACTTGATATAAAAACTGGCACGCGACGAAGTTAACATCCCATTTCTGTACTTCGAGAAGTCCAATTTGGCAATGAAAAGTTTACCAAGGTAATTTGCTATCACGAATTAAATTAAAGAAATATTCATCTCTCGGCATCAAGTTAATCCAATTAATTTAACTCATTAACTTTATAAATTTTGCTTAAATACCCGGGCATGGGATGCTTAGTCCGCCCGCAATTATTATTTTAACAGCCTACTCAATAATATTACATCCAACCTTATTCACCAGTATTCAAACATGATTTTTGATTTTTTTATTTATGTGAATACCGTTCAAGAATCTAAAATGCTTCCAATCGTCTGGAGCCAGTAGGACTACGATATCAACAATAATTGTGGTACATTATGAGGCTGAATATAGTGGGGAGGGGAAGAAGATGGGAAAGAGGAACATAAAAACATGGCTAAAACAATTTCAAGGAACGTTTCGATTCTGAATGGTGGTTTATCACCTGGGTGATACTAAGAGTATCTTCCACTTGCCAAAACCATCCAATATATTTTATTTGGCTTTGAAAGAATGTTCTAAGAAGGATATCTGGCAACCAAGAGCCACTTCTCTCATGCAAGAAATTCGAAGAGATGTCCGAATTCAACATATCCTGTAATATAACAATAAAACACTTGATCTTAGACAGCAGAAATTCAAAGAGATGTCCGTATTCAACATATCCTGTAATATAACAATAAAATGCTTGATCTTATACAGCATAAATTCTAAGAGATGTCCGAATTCAACATATCCTGTAATATAAGAATAAAATGCTTGATCTTATACAGCAGAAATTCGAAGAGATGTCCGAATTCAACATATCCTGTAATATAACAATAAAATGCTTGATCTTATACAGCATAAATTCGAAGAGATGTCCGAATTCAACATATCCTGTAATATAACAACAAAATGCTTTATCTTATACAGCAGAAATTCGAAGAGATATCCGAATTCAACATATCCTGTAATATAAGCGTAAATAACGGATATGGGTTAAATTTAATTGATAAAATCTTAAATAAAAAACTAAACCCATTTTCAAAAGACAAGTATTTATACAATACTAATAATAATAATGATATAAAACAATGGCGAAAAATTTTATACATTAATAATTTTTTCAGTTCATTGCTCCAAAAATCTCCCTTCTTATATTATACCGGCTTTTTATACAAGCAATAATCTTTGTGGTTAAACAAAGTTTGATTATTGCATTTGATCGTGATGGATAACCACAAAGTTATAGCTTCTTACAATAATATAATTTAATATATATTAACGAACAACTTACTCAATACAATAAGCACCTTCTTTATTTATCGAAATCGACCAAAAATGGAAGTATTATGATGAGGAAAAAAGAAACACTTCATATAATCTACAACAGGTGACCAGAAGACATCCCTTTATAATAAAGGGATGCGCAACCACATATTTCAACTACCTACTCTACAAAAATCTCAACGTGGGTGAAGAAAACTTCGTACACATTAATTATGAATAGGAAAAAATAAATTATTTAAATAACCACTATAAAAATGTAAATTTCTCATTCCTTAACATGAACATAAGAAGCATAAAAATGCACATTGATGAACTCCGTGTCCTTCTCGATAGTTTAGACTTTTCTCCTAGTATGATTGTTTTAACAGAAACTCAAATGATAGATGTAATTCCATATACCTTACCGGAATATACAACCATATCATCTTCCTCTAGACATACTGGGTATTATGGAAATACTATTTTTGTCATGACTCTCTAAAAAATATTGCCTTTGAAATTCTTAATTTTAAAACCGCTAATGTTATTAAATTAACATTCTACCTAAATAACTGTAATTATCAGCTATTAGCTATTAATAGGTCACCTTCCTTAAATAATATTCTTTTTTATAAGAAATAAATTCAATTTTATAATAAACAGAAATAATTTTAAATTAAATAATTAACATTAAAGGTCCGAGGACTGATCCCTGCGGTACTCCTAAATTATTCTGCATTGGTTTTGAGAATTTATTGTTTACTTTTGTTACTTGTTTTCATTCTTTCATATATTCTTCTATCAATTTAATAGTTGAATCTGAGAAACCAATTTCTTTAAGCTTTCTTTTAGTATTTCTCTATCTATAGTTTCAAATGCCCTTTGAAAATCCAAAAATATTTCCGAGATAAATTATTTATTATTTATGTCTTCCTTCCCTTCTTCAACCAATATTTATAATGCTGTATCACAAGAGTTATTGGATCTGAAACCAGATTTCTCTTAGTATAAAATACTGTGTTTGTCCAAGTAACGCAAAATTTGCTATTTTATTATCATATCAAGAATTTTTTCATATTTTGATAATGTGTTAATGGGGCGATATTCCTCACATTTTCTAGTATTTTTAACTTTTTAAATAGGTATAATAGTAGATAGTTTCCATGACTGTGGAAATTTTCCTTCTTCAATTGTCTCATTAATAATGCTTAACAGTATGGTAGTAGGTTCAATTACCGGAAAAGCATATCTTATTATACTTCCATCTGAACTGTTCTTGATTTAATTTGGTTTAAGAATTTTAATACATATACTGCATTTTTTTTTTTGAGGTCCAATAATTCTTCTTTGACGGAATTTTCATTTATGAGGTTGCAACTAATATAGGATATCAGTTTGTTAATTTGAGTGATGCTTTCAATAAAATATTGATTAAAGTTATTAGCTATAATATCTTCATTAATATCTTTCTGGAAGTTTACCGTTCTTATATCATTTTTGTTTTCAACGTGTACTCATTATTTTATTCTTTTCCAAATTTGTTTAGGGTCCCCTTATTCTGAGTTTATTTTTTATGTACTTATAATGTGTTATTTTTAAGTCTTTACAGTATTTGTTTCTGTCTTTTTTTGTAATTAGCCCAATCCACAGTATTATTAGCAAGAAGCGCTCTTTTGTAAAGGTACGAGGTGTGTTCAAAAGAAAAAGTGAATCTTGAATTTTTTCGAAAAGTATTTATTTATTCATCAATATCCATTTTCTCCCCTTCAAAGTAATCCCCCTCAAATATAATGCACTTATGCCAGCGCTTCTTCCAATCCTCGAAGCACTTCTGGAATACGCTTTTCGGTATGGCCATCAGCTCGTTCTTCGATTCTGACTTTATCTCATCAATTGTGGCAAAACGCTTTCCTTTCATTGGTCTCTTCAGTTTTAGGAATAGGAAAAAGTCGCAGGGAGCCAAATTTGGTGAATATGGTGGTTGAGCAATGAGTAGGGTGTTGTTTTTGGCCAAACAATCACGAACAATCATTGATGTGTGAGCTGGTGCATTATCGTGATGCAAAATCCATGATTTGTTTTTCCACAATTCCGATCATTTGAGAAGTATTGCTTCACGCAAACGTTGCATAACTTCCTTGTAGTATTTCTTATTAACCGTACGACCTGTTGGTAAGAACTCATGATGCACCACGCCATTGTAATCGAAGAAAACAGTGATCAAAACCTTCACATTTGATCGAACTTGGCATGCTTTTTTCGATCTTCGCTCTTCTGGCCGCTTCTTTTGGGATGATTGGGCCTTGGTTTCGACGTCATAATCATATACTTACGTTTCATCACCAGTTATTACCCTTTTGAGAAAATCTGTATCGTCGTTGACGTCATTCAATAACCGCTGAGCGATACTAATGAGACGATTGATATTCCAACATCCTCTGCAACTTCCTTAATAGTGATTCGACGATTTTCCAAAACCATTTTCTTCACTGTTTCGATGTTTTCTTCGTTTGTTGACGTGGTTGCAACTCCAGGACGCTCATCGTCATTAACATCTTCTCGGCCTTCTCGCTTGTATCACTTATAAACACTTTTTTGAGACAAAGTAGACTCGTTAAATACCACAGTCAACATTTTAAGTGCGTTGGAGCACTTTATTCCATTTTTAACGCAAAATTTAAAACATATTCTCTGATCCATTTTTTTCAAAAGTAAAATATCAAAGAACACACAAAAACGTGACTAACCTATCCAGTTGTCAAAAACCAACCACTAATCAAAAATGGCTGATAATGCTAACATACGATAAACATATGTGTACCAACATAATAAAAAAAATTATCATTATCAAATAATCGAATGTACACAGCTCGCAAAAATTCAAATTTCACCTTTTCTTTTGAACACACCTCGTATTGCATTGTGCGTAGTTCCTTTGTGTAGCATTTATTATTGTTTCCTTTAGCTAAGGTCTGTTCTGAAACTATTTCATCGATAGATTTTTTAAAGTTTAATACCATCTGTTCAGCTTTTTTGTTATATTCCATTTGATTTATCTCGTTCCAATTTGTATTCCGTAAGGCTCGAATTAAATTTTCTTTGTTGTATTTTTTTGTAATTTTTAATGCGATTATTTGTGTTTCTTTCTTGGAGTTATTTTTTCTCTTTCATTTTTTAGAATTTGTATAATATTACGGTCAGTAATTTTTGGATTTTCTAATACATTAACGTTTAAATTGAATTTATTTGAGATAACCAGATCAATCAATGTTTTAGAGGTATTCGTGGAAAATCCTTAACTAATTGTTTCATCCCTGAATTATAGATTTTTTTTTATTTTTGTCACAATACTTTAAATAATTAATATTCTTGTACTCTTATTTAAACTTAAATTACTCATTTTACCCATACACAGGCAGCGCCCATGGGGGTTCCCATGTATTATTATTTCCATCTAAATAATGGGTGTACAAAAAAAAAATTGTATCATTTATGTCTACTTTATGTTAAAAACTGTAGGAAAAAATGACGGTAAAAAAATGTTTAAATAATATGTATTGTGATCTATCATTTAGTTGTCATGCTCATGATACAAAAACACATTTATTTGTAAGAAAGGACCTTTTTATATCATCCGATGTCAAAGAAAGATATACTAGAAGTACATAATTGAGTTCTGGTACCAATTCCGATGAATACCATGATACTGGCAGAGGATGGATGAAAGTTGGCTAAAACAGTAAAGTGAGATCCATGCGTTTTATTTCTGGTAAAACGAAATTGGTATTAAGAGTTCAAAATTTTCAAGTGAATTCATTCAACGCGTACCCGTGCAAAATGCACATATTTTAAGCGGAACCGTAGTTACAGTCTATTTTGGATATCAACCATCTCTATATTAATACAAAAGCACGATATTTATTGGGTAAGTTCTACGTATTACCGATCGAAGCGCCACGATTACTAGGCAAATGCCGTAAAGATCGAGTTGTCGCTCGACAAAAATATAATGGAATGCGCTTAGAAAATATGTTTTCTATGAAGAAGCGCCTCTAATTGTATAACTCTATGCATAAGACAAAAACTTAATTCTTTAATCTCTATTATCTTCCCGGAACAAACACTCTGTCTTTTACTTTCCTATCCTTTTCTCATCCACGCAGTGAACTTTGGATTCAAAACTGATGATTCTGCTTCTCAGAAAGTATACGGGAACCAGGTAACTTAACTTTCCTTAACTTTTAGACTGCTCGCAAGAAATAACAATTACTTTCGTAAAAACAAAGTTTCCAAGGGAAACTTCTCCGTTATTAAATATCTTGAATAAGGGTCATGTTACACGGCTCGGGGATACAAATAAGATGCGACGCCGTGAAATGAGATGGCCCTTTAGTAGTGCCCACTAAGAACACAATATTTTATTCAACTAACTTTTCTACAAAGTATTATGTTCAAATGAGTTAGCTAGAAAACGCAATAGATATTTTATTCAGATCTCTTTATGATAAAAGCCTTAGGATATAATTTTACAATATCTTTTTCAATTTTTACCTACTCTTAAACACATTATACGAGTACGTTTTTTTACTAAACATAATAAGAAAAAAATTACTTATTTTATGGAGAATGTTAAAATATTTGATTTCATACTTTAATGAAAATGCTGACGATGTTAAAATCTGTTTTAGTGAGGTAACTCACAGTATGAGAATAAAGCCTGCAAGCAGGCAGTCTCATCTATCCATCAATTTTTTTTTTTCATTCTTTTCTCAAATTTCTATTAACAACGAATTGTTATATAAAATATGGCAAACACTAGAAATAAACAAGCTAACCTTGAAAATGATGATAAAAAGAATTTTCAAGAAATCTTTTAGTTAATTGAAAAAAAAATGGATCGATGAAAAGGGAAATTATTAATAAAATTGATAAACAAACGACTGAAATGCAAACATCTATTGATTTTATTTGTAATAAATACGATGAAATATTAAAAAAAAAACTTGATCAATCTTTATTACAAAATAAGAAAAATGGAAAATGAACTAGAAATTATAAATAATGAACAGCAGGAGAAAAATATCACTATTAAGCAAATAGAAATAAAAATAACCCATTTGGATTATAAATCCCGCAGTAATTACCTAGAGATTGCGGGCATACCCAATAAAAATGGTGAAATGGTCGCTGTGTTTGATGGCCGGCCTAGACATCAAACACAGCGACATAATTGATGTTAAGAGAATACAGGACAGGAGGACAAATGCGCACACTAAACTACTCGTGCACTTTGCGGAATAAAATACAAGAGATAATCTCATTGCAAAAAAAAAACGAAATATTGATTACGCAAAACTAAATGACATCCCCGCAGAAACTATATACATTGGTGAAGAAATTAGTTCGTACCACAAGGAATTACTATGGAAAACAAAACAAATTGCTAAAAATAAAAATTATGTATTCGTCTGGTATAAATATGGGATAATTATGACATGACGTATTCCAAATGAAAAAAATATATACATAAGACACGTTGATTTAAAAAAAATTGTTTAATTTTAAAATATACATGTGTGTAAGATATATGCTGTCACTACGAAGATGGATAATGACAGCTAACTTTCCAAACATTACATATATAAGAAATCATCGTAGATGACATCTACTGATTATTTCTACGATAAACTTGTGTGCTCATCTATTAACAAATGACTTAAGAACTAAATATTGATTTTGTACCATCATCTAACGCAGAACATATATCTTCCAATACGACAGATTTTAAACTGTCCGTCACCGATAATTACTCTCTAAATATAATATCATAAAATATTAGAAGCATTCGAAAAAACTTTGACAACTTCACACTCCTTTTACATGACCTAAATACTCATTTTGAAATCATCCTTTTAAATTAATATTGGACAGATAATAATAATAATAATAACAAAGCATTTATATAGCGCAGTTTTGTGTTATTTCACTTCAAGTGCGCTTAACTCTAAATAAACTTAAACATGATTAGATAACTCCATTCAGTGGTATTCCTACAGTGCTACTTTTACATACTATTTATACATTCTTAACATATTACATACATTCTTGCTTATTCTTAATATTACTCTTACAGTACTCCTTAGGTGCATATTCATAAAAAAAATTTACATTATATTATACAGTATACATATGGCTATACAACAATAATACATTCACAATATTACTACAAGAATAGTAACATTTTAAGACAGGAGTCGGGTTATGTTCAGCAATAACTGACTTCACATAAAAAAAATAAAAAATATATACGGAGGAAACCGAAACCAAACAACTACCAGAGGCTCGAGGAAATGACTTTTTATAATAAATTGAAAAGAAATTAAAATTTATAGAGAAAAGGATTTTTTAAATAAGTTTGTTTTTAAAGCCCGTTTAAATTCAGTCAATTTGTGGATATTAGTAAGAGCTGGGGGAAGTTTATTCCAAATGAGAGGGCCGTTTACGCGAAAAGAGCGATCATAGTAGACGGCTCGATTTGACCTTGAATGTTCAATTAGACGATTAGTAGCATCTAGATCTGCTGACCTCAGAGTAAGCTGTCTATCACTTAAGTCCTGTCGGATGCATAGTTCAGATATATAGGCTGGCGCCATTCCCTGCAATGCTTTGAAGGTCAGTAAGCAGATCTTGAACTCTATTCTTTCAGGGCATCGAAGCCAATGAAGCTGATCCCTTAGAAGTGGGGTTATATGACAATATTTAGATTCACCAAATATCATTCTCGCCGCAGCATTGAAGACGGACTGGATTCTATTGAATTGTTTTTGAGGGAGGCCAGCATATGCACTATTACAATAGTCCATACGTGAAACAACGAAGGAATTTATGAGTGATTTTGCTCCATCAGAGGGAAGACATCTCCTGATTGATTTTACCTGCCTAAGATGGAAAAAACCAGAACTTACAGCTTTTGTAATTTGCGATTCAAGAGAAAGACTATTGTCTATAGTGAAACCTAGGAATTTTATTTCTGTAGAAGGAATTATATCTGTATCCTGAATACGTATTGGATTGGAATCAAGGAGGCCTTGCCTTCCAGGGGAAGCTATCCAAATAAATTCTGTCTTTGCTGGATTAAGTTTGAGTTTATTGACAGACATCCAACTTGAAACCGTATTAATGAAGCTAACTACCTCATTTTTAGGACGTCTTTTTCATCCGGGGAACAAAATTTAAAGATCAGACGATCGTCTGCATAGCCTTGTGATTCAAAGCCAGCTGAGTGAATGAGGTGTTCAAGACGATTAGTATAGAGAATGAAGAGAATGGGACCTAGGACAGACCCCTGGGGAACTCCAAATTCAATGGGAGTTTCAGGTGATGTGCATTTATTGAAAGTTACTGAGGCTACTCGTCCAGACAGGTAAGATGTCATCCATTGGAGTACATCACCTCGAGTGCCAAATTCGGTATCAAGCACATTTGATAGAATACTATGATCTACCGTGTCAAAAGCCGCACTCATATCAAGAACAGATACCAAAGCCAACTTACCTGCTTCCATCCCGATGATCAAGTCTGAAATTATTCGCAATAGAACAGTTTCGGTTGAATGAAACTGTCTATAAGCAGATTGATTTTTGGCAAACAGACCAGCGGAGTTCAAGTACCCTACCAATTGTTTGGCAACGATTTTCTCAAGCAATTTTGATAAAAATGGTAAGTTGGATATAGGCCTGTAATTATCCGTATTGTCTGTATCAAGATTTTGTTTCTTTAGAATCGGAGTAATAATAGATTTTTTCAGTGTGCCCGGTACAAGTGAATTTACTAGTGACTTCTGGATAATTGCGGTAATTACAGGCGCTATATCCGGAAGACATTTTTTAATAGCCAGGTAGGTATGGGATCTTGAGCGCATTGCTTGTTTGGACAAGACATCACAGCTCGCGTGACATCGTCTTCCGTTACTGCGGCAAATGTAGTGAAGTCGCCAGAGAGCGGTTTAGGGGCAGAGACAGCTGATGATGCTTACACTGACATCAACTTATATGGCTATAAAACTTTCCACACTACTACTAAACTCAACCAAAATAATGGTATTTTGATCATTGTTAAAGAGTCTCCGAAAACTTAACTTATGGGATATCAGCATGGAGTGGAGCTGCAGACATGCATATTAAGGCGCTTAATAACATCTAACAAAACAATAATTAGAATCATGTTCAAAAAACCATATGGACATCCTACAGAAAACATATTAATTACATATGTTTATATAAGAAAGTTATTCATTAAAAAAATTATCTATAATAACTGTATAAAATCATCACCTTCCTTCATATCTCACTCACAAAATACAAGAAGTAAATTTCACAATCATTTTCAAGTACCCACTATTAAATCCTCTTTTGCCAAGAAACATGAATCCTAACTCGCAACTCTCATATTCAACATTCTTCCTAATAGAAACTTCTCAACATATAACGCAAAACCACCTAAAATGGTTATATAAAAACTACAAAACGTGGCTAATAAACAAAAAAGGAATTGCATCACCAAATTACTTGCAAACTCTCCTATTATATTAATCTAATATTGTTATTCTTATTACTATTATACATGTTTTTTTTTTAATTTAAACCTTTTTATTATGCACTTTTAAATAATTCTTTTTTAGGTTTTTTTTTTTTAATTATTATTTTTTTTTGCTTCTCATTTACACTTTTTAAACTTTGTATTTAAAATTTTATTTTATGTATGTTTAACACATTTCCTAATGTATTTTTAAGCATTTTTATATATTTGTATATGTATATATATATATTTTTTGTTACCTGTCTCAGAACAGACATCATCTAGTGAGACGGGTAAAGTAGATTTAAATGTGAGTTGATATCACCGCCTATGACGGGGGTTTGCCCGAGACTCACATTTTAATTAATTCCAACGACTTCGTAACTATAGTAAGTTTTTTTTTCTGAGGTAACACTGGGAATGCATGTTATTTATATTTTAGATTAATAAAAAATGTGCCTTAACATTGAATTTTTTCACGTAAAACGTTTTTAAAAATTTGAAAAGCATTTTACAACTATAACATTAGCGGTAGCGATCAAATTTTATTTTTCTAAAAGATGAATTAGTAACTTCCCGAGACATCAACCTGAAAACATCTGTTATTTTAGGAACATATTCATCGGAATTAATTCAAATACATCCCTCGGGAACTATCATTTTCTAAGCCCACTGAAGCAATCTGGACCCTATGCCCCTCCAAAACCCAGGCCGTGGGCGCGCCGAATAGTGTTTTACGTGTCAGTCACTTACGGCATTTAAATGTTTAGTTGCCGATCAACATTCGGCGAGTGAGGACGTGTTACGGCCCGATGCTACATTGACTTATTTCCTCACATTTTTTATTTATTCTTACGAATACTTGAAATCTAATATTGAAATTTTATGTTTTTTTGTACTAAACTTCTTCTACAAGTAAGTAAAGATATTTTGAATTTTTCCGCAATTTAATAAAACATGTTACTTTCTACCACAAAATTTATATTTTTAAAGCGCACAGTCTGCTAGTTTTAATGAAATACGGACATAGAAATATGTACATGTATGTATATATTTTACTGTTTTAAAGTATATTTTTATTCTTAATATGCTTAATATTTATTATTTAAATTTAAATATTTAAAAAAAGTTTTTCCGCACAGAATTTTTTTATGTGTGTGGAGGCATAATTTCGGAATGTCAAACAGCTGTCACGAGTAAAAACAATTATACGCAGATTTTTTTTTTTGTATTTCTTTTTAAATTAACGCAATTATACATACGATTTTTTTTTCGCATATTAATTATTTATCCGTGATGTCCGGAAATTATTGGAACAAGAGGAAAATGCTAAATCTAGGAGTCGTTTTAGAGAAGCTTGAGTCCGAAGTTTAAATTTTCACGTTCCAGAGTGGTAGATACTCTAAGTATCGCCCCGGTGAAAAAAACAACATTCATAATCAAAACGTTTCTTGATTTGGCTTTAGCCATGTTTGATGACTAGATCCGAATAGCCAGGTACTTTCCAAACTTCCTCTTCCCAGTCTCTCTCCCTTCCCGACTTCCTTTACCGTCACAACACATCCCGAATAGAAATCCTATCGTCCCACTGGCTCCGGACAGTCAAAACTCTGGTGCGGTATTGACATGAAAATAAAATACTTAATTAAATAAAATGTATTTGCGCACGCCGGGATTTGAACCCGCGACCTTCGGATTCGTAGTCGAGAGCCTTACCATGGAGGCCGTCAGAAATTGATACAATCGTGGAATTATATTCTTACTGGCTGCTTCTATGCAGAAATCTCCTAACAAAACATACCAATACTGAAAAAAAAATTATTAAGGATTTCTTTTCTCCTTTATTTAAATTGAAAACAATTATTATTACGGCGCTCCCTTTACGCTGATATATATTGTTTATTGTTATGAAAAACTCACTCTTGTAACGTCTTTCGTTTCTTCTGTAAAATTTTAACTTTTTCCTAAACACAGTCGATTATTTGAAATAAATATTAGATAGGTAATTTATATATATATTTCATTTTTCATCTGATGGTTCTAATTTTGTCGCTTTATATTCATTTGTTAAGTAGCACCCTCAATATTTTTCTACTATATTTTTTCAGATTACATGTATCCTACGTAAACATTCTTTGTTTATGTAACCAAATAATTTTTATGATTTTTTAAAACTTTGTATTTAAATAAAAGTTTCAAAAATAGGTGACTAAATATTTGACGTAAATAAATTAATTAAAAACGAAAATCGTTTGATTTTGAGTTTATATTGGCCTCGGAAATTTCCACCCAACAAAAATGAATAACCAAAGAAAGTATGTGTGATTTATGATTATTTGGGAACTCTCATATGCTGCAGATGATCATAATTTACCACTGTAGGGAACCATGAGTTTCCACAAACAATGTAAATTATATTATTACCTAACTATTGCTAACAATAAACTTAATTTTCATAAATGCATTTAAATAAACAGAAATTCATTTATATTTGTCCAAATAAAATCGCGACATGTCACACTGTGCAATAATTTTTAGCTGCGAACGGAAAGTGCGCCGTGAAACATCAATTGGTCCGCCCGCTAACTCCTCCCATCGGTCTTTAGGAACGCCCTTAAAGGATTTTTTTAGGGTATTGTATCCTCTTAAAATATTACGCCAATTAAAGCCCGGGTTGCCGGCAATGAAATGAAATGAAATATACCGAGAGTATCAGGACGTATCGGACAAACTTAAGCAATGATTCTTGAGTTTCTCTGGAGTAAAAAATGTACATGGCATTTTCTTTTTTTTTCATCACGTAAAATATTCAAAAATTCAGTAGGACTACTAAGGTAGGTGTGAAGGATTGGCCTGTTACTTGGGTGAGTGACTAGTACCGATGTGTGAAAGATTTGTTTTCGTTTAGAATATGAAAAAAAAAATACCTGAGACCAAAATGCCATCTACGAGTACATTCTTTACTCCAAATAAACTCCAAAATCAAAATCTGATTGAAAAAGTTTGTCGAATACGTTCTGATACTCCCTGTATAATTAATAATTTACATCGAGTTGTTAACTCAAGTCAGGGCCTTGAAATTTTTTGTAAAATGGAAGTCTAAATGATTTTAGTCGCGACATTAGAACTCGAAGATTATTATTTAGAATGTCTAAAATCATGGACTCTATTAAAACTCTGTTCGGGCTTTGACTTGAATGTTCTCTCAAATGTATATTTTTGTGCTCTTTTTGTCATTGCTTCATTTTTTATTATGTATATGCTGTTCTTTTTCTGTAGCTCTTCATTATTACATTTGGTGTTATGTGTTATGTTATTGGACATTGGTCCGTAAATAAAAAAAATTTATTAATTTTAGTTGGAAACAAACATACAAAGCGATAAATAGAATATATTATGTAAATGTAAAATTAAAGATTGATTTGGCACCGTTTTTCAATCCTAATCATCAACATTACCATACCCGTATATGAAATGATTAATCTATTCACATTATACTTTTTCAATGTGACAAGAATCGAATCAGCAACTGAAGGACAAATACTTATGTAGACCATTGGAAGCCGTAGTTGGATTTGTCTTTGAAAATCTTTCATGTTCGAAGCCCTCCATGGTCGAGGGGTGAGGCTCTCGACTACAAATCCGATCGCGGGTTCACATCCTAGCGTGCGCAAGTAAATTTTATTTAATTAATCTGTGCTGTTCCACAATTAATTCATTTAAAAATAATATATATGGTATCTTTGCGCACGTTCCAGCGTGGAAGATACTCTCAGTATCGCCCTCGTGAAAGACCACCATTCAGAATTGAAACGTTGCTTGAAATGACTTTTAGCCGTGTTTGGTGACCAGATCTGAATAACCAGGTATTTCCCCACCTTACTCGTCCCCTTCCCAATGCCTTCAGCCTCACAACATTCCCCAATTGGAGATGCGATAGTCTCATTGGCTCCAAACGGTTGGAAGCAGTTGAGACTCTTGTGCGGCATCCATTTAAAAAAAATGTTCCGATTTTTCCGAGAAAATTAAAGCTTTTTCCACAAAAGAATTAATAAAGTTAGGAAGAAATACTTCAGTAAGCACATTGGGAAAAAATTAAGGGTGTATGAGATAAGATTCTTCCTTGGTACAGACATAAAATCTATGAAAGAGCGCAGAGGAGCTAATCCCAGAAAAGGGATTAAAAATTATTTTGATAATTTGTATATTAAACATACAACAATACTAAACAAAAAAATGTTCATTTGATCTCCGTCCTACGTAAAGCGATACTTTGAGAATTGTCGTTTGTTCTGTAATTTTATAATTTCATCTTCTTCCACATTTCTATCGACCTAAGAATATTTTTCACTCAGTGCAGCAAAAATCCCAATGCATTACGTTGTTAGTATTGATTAAATATCCTGAATACATTAACTACAAAATTACGTTGAATAATTCACAGTTTTAAAATTTAATTAAACTGACTATCAAATGCACGAACATAATTAAAATAAATCATTCCGCCGATCAAACTATGAAGGCTGTAACGAAAAATACTCGTATTTTGATTTGGTTATACGAAAATGCTTGTATTTATTTATTATTCTTGAGTTATCTCATGTCATCGTGTGCTCCAATAAATGTACAAAAACAAATACTCGTACGAGGTGTGTTCAAAAGAAAAGGTGAATTTAGAATTTTTTCGAAAAGTATTTATTTATTTATCAATATCCATTTTCTTCTTCAAAGTAATCCCCTCAGATATAATGCACTTATGCCAGCGCTTCTTCCAATCCTCGAAGCACTTTTGGAATGCGCTTTTCGGTATGGCCATCAGCTCGTTCTTCGATTCTGACTTTATCTCATCAATTGTGGCAAAACGCTTTCCTTTCATTGGTCTCTTCAGTTTCGGGAATAGGAAAAGGTTGCAGTGAGCCAAATCTGGTGAATACGGTAGTTGAGGCATGATTACGGTGTTGTGTTTGCCCAAATAATCACGAACAAGCATTGATTTGTGAGCTGGTGCATTATCGTGATGCAAAATTCATGATTTTTTCTTCCACAATTCCGATCGTTTGAGCCGTATTACTTCACGCAAACATTCCATAACTTCCTTGTAGTATTCCTTATTAACCGTACGACCTGTTGGCAAGAACTCATGATGCACCATGTCATTGTAATCGAAGAAAATAGTGAGCAAAACTTTCACATTTGATCGAACTTGGCGTGCTTTTTTCGGTCTTCGCTCTTCTGGCCGCTTCCATTGGGATGATTGCGTCTTGGTTTCGACGGCATAACCATATACCCATATTTCATCACCAGTTATGACCCTTTTGAGCAAATCTGGATCTTCGTTGACGTCATTCAACAACTCCTGAGCGATACTAATGTGACGTTGCTTTTGCTCAAAATTTAGCAATTTAGGAACAAACTTCGCTGCCACAAGTTTCATGCCCAAAAAATCCGAGAAAATTGCATGGCATGAGCCAATTGATATGCCAACATCCTCTGCAACTTCCTTAATAGTGATTCGACGATTTTCCAAAACCATCTTCTTCACTGTTTCGATGTTTTCTTCGTTTGTTGACGTGGTTGAGGACGTTCATCGTCATTAACATCTTCTCGGCCTTCTGTAAAGCGCTTTTACCACTTATAAACACTTTTTTGAGACAAAGTAGACTCGCCGAACGCTACAGTCAACATTTTACGTGCGTTGGAGCACTTTATTCCATTTTTAACGCAAAAATTTAATACATATTCTTTGATCCATTTTTTTCAAAAGTAAAAAATCGAAGAACACAAATACGTGACTAACCTTTCCAGTTGTCAAAAACAAACCACTTATCCAAAATGGCTGATAATTCTAAAATATGATAAACATATGTGTACCAACATAACAAAAAAAATTCGATAGTCGAATGTACACATCCCGCGAAAATTCAAAATTCACCTTTTCTTTCCTCGTATATGGGTGAGGGACGTATCTGACAAACTTTAACCAACGATTCCTGGCCTGATTTGGAGTAAGAAATTTCAATGCGGATTATGGAATTTTTTTTTTACTGAAAAAAAACTTTCCTATGTCGTCATAGTAGCCGCCCAATTCCCCGCCCGACCCTAATTGTCCAATATCTACTTTTTTATCATGATTTTAGGTGAAAAAAAAACGCCTGACACCAAAATACCATCTACATTTTTTACTCCAAGTAACCAGTAATCAAGTAATCAGCATAATCTATTAACACTCTTAACACCCTGTATAAACAGACTTTGACACTTGACAAACATTTTTTACCATACACACATTTTTTTTAAATTTTATGATATTTAATTACAAGCTTAACATTCAGGATTGCGGCAGAATTTTTCAAATTTCATTTTTTTTAATTAAACTTTTTTTCCATCGTAGCAATTTCTTTTAGAATTTTATTACGTAGTTTAACGGCCTAGTAAATGAGAGATAATTATTTTTTTTCTTGTTGGCAACCTACTTTTTTGTAACTCTTTCCCGAAGAATACATAAATTTTGGTTAAAAAAAATAACATGGTTTCTGGAAACTCGTAAAACTGGTAAATCATAAATAATTACAGGGATGCATTTTCTAACGAGAGATTGATTAGAAAAAAAAATGCTGTTTGCGCCACGAAACATACCAGACGTACTGTTTGTTAAACGGAAATACAAAGGTTTAAGCACTTTTAATGGTTGCTCGCCATTAATGGCAAGATTATCATTATGATAGTTAATATTTTTCATTCAATATTATTCCTTGTTTTAATCATCTCAGTTAAGTTTTATATGTGAACTTTATCTCAATGTTAAAGCAGCCGATAATAACATAGACAACTTTCTACCAAAATCCCTGTTATAAAGCTCAATAATTTGGGTAAAGATGGTAAAATATTTCAAAATATTGAATTCCTGATTAAAGACCGCACCATGAAAGTTCATATAGGTACTCGGAAAAGTAGGACTTATAAAATAGAAAATGGACTTGCATGGAGATCGTACTTGCGCTCTTCCTTTTCAATTTGTGTATAACGGACCTTTCAGGAACCAAGGGGAGAACATTTATTTATGGAAATGATATTACAATAAGTGTCCAGTATAAATCTCTCTATTCTTCTGAAAATGACCTAATTTCCATCCTAACTGTCATAGGACAATACTTCTCCGACTGGAAATTAAGGGCAAACACAACATAAACAGTTGCAGCTGCCTTCCACCAAAGCAACTAGAGTGAAAGTGCTACGCTTAATGTGTAGTTTGGAAGAGGTACCATGAAAGTAGTCCTCGGTATCTTGGTGTAATATGGTACTGGACAGAAGCCTGACGTATAGCTTGCACCTGAAAAATGTTAGCAAGAAGACAAAGACTTGCATAAATTTCATAAGACAACTAATTGGGGTTGCGACGCAAACACCCTATGAACAGCTACGATTGCCTTGGTCTACTCGGTAGCGGAATATTACGCTCCAGTTTTGGCTAGAAGTGCACACACACAGAAGATCGACTTGCAACTAAATACTGGTATGCGCACGATAAGTGGAACACTTCCCTCTGCCCCACTACAATGGCTCCCTGTCCTCTCGAACATCACACCGCCTACTGTAAGACGAGAGACAGCAACTCTCAGAGACTACAAAAAGGCCGTGAATAGTAACATTCCTCTTCAAGATGACCTTGCAAACCTCAAGTGACTCCCGATGCCGTCGATTGGCTGAATAAACTCAACATCCCACTATGACCTACCAACTCACCAACTCACCTTCACCATGTGAAGAAGAACAGACAATTCGCTTTAACTGCAAAGTCAAGTTCTTGTACCTTTATATGAGTTCAATTCTATAAATCTTTTCTATAGTTTTTTTTTCTCCCAAAATTCACATAGTTAGAGGACATACTATTTATAAAGCACAAAAAAACATCAAGTGTAAACAACAAATTGTTTTATCTGATCACATCTAACATTTTCGGTCAATTCAATGAATTTACCATAAAACCAAGACTTACAACCTTGGACTAGATCTAGGACTTCGAAGCGGACACTGGTCAACATAGCACACACAAGTACACACGCAAAAACACCTTGGATGCCGAATTTATGAACATAAAATAAATATTTTTAAAACAGTTCCTTTCGTATCATATTACTTTTTTACTTCAACAATCCTTTATCTTATGTAAACTGCCAGTGTGGGAGAAAGAAACAGTGGTCGTCATTCAACATGTTTATAAATTAAATTAATTAAATAAACTCATTATATGAAAAAGTTCTATATTGCGTTTTCACTTAGCAGAGAAGTGGTAATACGTTACCATTATTTTTATTACAATTACATTTTTTTATGGCAATTATCAGGTAATACAGATACCTAATGTAGAATTATGATGACGGCCTCCATGGTCGAGGAGTAAGGCTCTCGACAACGAATCCGAAGGTCGCAGGTTCAAATCCCGGCGTGCGCAAGTAAATTTTGTTTAATTAATTTGTGTTGTTTCAAAATTAATTCATTTAAAAATAATATGTAGTATATTTGCGCACGTTCCAGAGTAGAATATACTCTCAGTATCGCCCTAGTAAAAGACCACCATTGAGAATTTAAACTTTGTTTGAAATGGCTTTTAGCCGTGTTTGGTGACCAGATCTGAATAGCCAGGTATTTCCCCACCTTCCTCTCCCCCTTCTCCTTCCTTCAGCCTCACAACATTCCCCAATTGGGGATGCCATAGTCTCACTGGCTCCAGACGGTTGGGAGCAGTTGGTACTCTTGTGCGGTATTCATATAAAAAAAATACCAAAAAAATAATGAATCCCCTTTTTGCAACGATTTCACATTTTCTGACCTTTATTTACCTAAAATTCGCTAAAAGTTTTGATTCACGCTGTACCCAAATTGACATACTGGCACAACGGGACGGTTTGACGCAAAATCAGATTGACATTTCGATCTTTGCATGTATCTGTATTAATTTATATGCCTGCAATATATCGGAACATTATTCAAAGTGTTAACCATGGATTCTTAACATGATGGTCTGCTCGATAATAAAAAAAAAATTATGCGAATATTGCAAAAGATTCCCAAAAGCTACCGACCCTCCAGAGGCAGTGGCATCTGGCATAGCTATGACATCCCCAATTGGGTTACGTTATGAGGTTAAATGGAGTGGGTAAAAAAAGGAAATGGGGAAGAGGATGATTAGGAAGTACCTGACTATTCAAAGATCTGGTGACCAAACATGACTAAAGCCATTTCAAGCGACGTTTCGAGTCTGATTTGTACTCTTTCACCAGAGCGATATTGAGAATATTTACCACTCATAGTAATAGATACGATACTGCTTCAAATGTGTTAATTATCATTGAAACAGTAGTAGTAAGAGATCAAAGAGTGCAGAATAATAATAATTTCCTATTTTTTATAGCGCCATATTTTGTCAAATATCACCTCAAAGGCGCTAAAATTATGTTCTTGTATTTTCGCGGTAACACATTTTCATGGCTGACGAACATCTATCAATGGACAAGAGTTGAGGAGCTGTTCTGGTTGGCTGAAGACAGGTAAAAGTTTAGCAAGAAGGTTGCGTTTCAAATAAGAAAAAAAGGTGATTCCAAAAGCAAGTTTTCATCATTTTGTATTTATTGAAGAATCTCAACTATAAAACATAAAATAAAGTGAACAATGCCATGATGTTAGTAATCGATTACCATTCATAAATTAATAATTATCTCTTAATAAATTAATTAAAAATTACTTTGTAATCACCGGTTACAAATGAATGAAATTACTTTGTAATTTTAAATTCATTTATTAATAATGACGCCATAAAGCGAATATCAATCTTTTGAAGAAATCATAATAACATATTAGCCTCGATATCCGTAACAGTTAATTTGTCAATTTTTCAGTTTACTTCATCAATTTCATCATGGGCTATGGAACTTTGGAATATCAATTTAACACTAAAGAATAAGACTATACACCCGAATGTTTCTTTAACATTATTTTTTCAACTGATAAACAAGGATTGATATAAAAATAAATTCCAAGGCGTTGTTGGTGTTTTTTAGATAAAATTCCATTGTCATAATATTATATATATAATCACTGACCGGTCAGTGGCTAGGTTGGCATCGCGTCTGGGTCCGACACAAGCAAAATATTCCGCTTACTGAGATGGTAGTAGAATATTTAAATATTGTCAGGTTATTGATAACCCGGAAATGTTTGTATTTCTTTTAAAATTATTTTTGAAATAAGGGTTTTTTAAGTAACATAATCAAATGGGTTTTAATAACAAAATATGATTTTCGACCATTTTATTTTCACTACGGTATTAATCAGCCCTGTGAGACAGGTCTCGCTTCTGCAATGTGACATGCAATAAAAGCACATTAAAATGCCATTTACTTGATTGCATTTTAAAGCAAACAGCGACTGTCAAAGCTGACGTAACGTGTTTATTGTTGATTTACATTGACGTGTGTAGTGAGTTCACCGTATATTAAACATTTTCATCAAAACCCTAAATAAATATGTATTACATAATTAACGATTTACTCATAATCCATTATATACATTTAGTTGTTTTTATACCAGCAGAACTGGGTGAGTGTTGCAATACCCAATCTGCCATATTACTAGATATATTAAAATTGCTTAATTCAATTGAAAATATAAAAGGAATGTATTTATATGAAACTAGCTGAAGTGCCCAAAGTTTCGCGTGGTTATGAATGGTTTGGAGTATAGTTTTGAGGTTGTGATGTGTTACCTCTACACCGGCCCCTACCCCTAGCCCTACCCAGTTGTTTTCCTCTTATCTTGAACGTCAAGTGTGCAAAATGTCATGAAGAAGTATCAAAATTCTGCTTTAAGGAGTGGGAAATGAGGAAGGTGGTGGTTTTTTTTTAATATAAAGACAGTGACATTTCTCTTGTTTCAAAGGTCAAGTGTGCGAAATTTAATCAAGCTCGGAATAAAACTGTAGATTGGTATACGAAATAAATATAATTAAACCGCCCGCCCGGGACATTCATATTTATACAATAGATAGGAGTGTAAATGAAAGTTATTGTAGAAGTAGTTCCTTAAACTATATAATTCTCTTCTATCTTTCTCTCTTTCTCACTTAAAACTCTTCATGAGCTGTTTGGCAATAGTAAGTTCTATTTATTCGTAAAGATTCAACCTATATATTATTGTTTGGGGATAAAATTACATAGACGAGTATTTTACATATCAATGTTTTTACCTGTACATTGCCAAAATTACGCACGGACATAATTACATATGGAGCGAATTATACCTACTGAAATTACAATCGTCAAATAAAAACTTTTAAAAGGTTTAAATTTGAAGGTGTTGGATGTTCTAAATACATTTGATATCGAAAGAAGTTTCAAAATAAGGGCTTTTTAATCATAATAATATTATTATTTGAAATAACTGCAAAGCGATAAATAATTTACTGACATTAAATACCCTTATTATCCGTTCTTCTTTCGATATGAAATCTATTTGGCCCACTCTTAAAACATTCTATACTTTAAACCTATTAAAACAGTTTTTTTAACATGAGTAATGGATTCCAGTAGGTGTAATTCTCTCCGAGTGTAATTTGGTCCGTGTGTAATTCTAGAGAGGAGTGTAAGAAGAATGTATGACGCAAATTTGAATAGAAGAAGAAGTCAGGGACGTCCGAGGAAGACATGGCACGATCAAGTGAATCAAATACTTGAGTCGGGCCATGTCAGAAGTCGGAATAACAGAAGAGAATGTATGAGGCGTTGTATGAATGTGAATGAAGCAAGAAGTGTATGCCAAGATCGAGTTGTTCGCCCTCTCCGCCTACCCCTGCGGGAAAATGGCCTGATGGTGTAATTCTGGCAGCGTAATATTGGTACGTGTAAAGCTATACCATATTATGTATATTCGGTAAAAAAGTATGTCATATATAGCTTCAATATCTATTTATGTTCGTGTCTTTCATGTGCGATGATATTTTAACAAAGGAATAGTATGTTGAACACCTAGAACGGTACCGTAATGGTTAATCATAAATTTTACAATGTAAGGTGAACCGCTCTACTCGTAACATTAACTATGCACCAACGTTAATAAATACGTATTTTAATAGAGTTAAAAACTACTTTACAGGTGATCGTTTAAATGGTGTTTAAATTGTTTTTGTTTTTAAATATTATCCACAATAACCTCCTAAAAGGCCTCAGGTCTTTTAAAAAGCATTTAATAGGAGAGCCGTTCAAACTCAAAGAAATATTAGACTGCCTGAGGTCCTTCTCAAAGTACTAATTAAAACCTTGACTCGTTCCCAGGTGAGAAAAAATGCAATATTCTTCTGGGTCTGAAATAATTAATCTATTTAATTCATCAAAAAGTAATACAATTTTTAAATCTTGGGCCTTGGGAGGATAAAACCAACATTTCAAAGGACTGTGAAAATACTATTAATTGAAAAATAGTGCTGCACTTGCGAACGATTTCTCAAAGTTAGGGGCCTATGTGCAATAATCATTACTAATTGCACTGATCAAGTCATCGAAATGAATTATCATACAAGGGACAGTAAATAAATACGATATATTAACTTCTTGAAATTCGTACTATATATTGTGAAAATAATTGACGTACGTATGTCAATTATTTTCATTGTTTATTTTATGTGTGCACTATAAAACACGTTATTTCGTACACTTACAACAAGACAAGTTGTTTTCTCAGTCGTATTTGATCCGCAACAATGTATAAAGTAGATTCAAACCTTTCAACCCTTCAATCTTAGATACACATTTCTTTAAAATAGTAAATGTTAATATGATATTGAAACAACACTTAGAGGCAAAATTATCTCAGCGCATTTTGAAAAACATTTTATCTAGCTATTTTTATTAATTTATGTGTTAAATGATCCACCAAAATAGGCGCATATGGTGGTCGAACGTAATAGTATAGATATCTGATAAAAAGAGCAATAATAACGAAAACAAAATATTTTTTTTAAGAATATTCTCAGCAACCAAAACTATTGATTTAGGTGACCACAGCCTAGCAGCACCGAGCGTCACTCCAGTGAGCGCTGGGCCCGAGCCCGTTCACGACCACGCCTGACACATATCTGTTTTATTTTATTTCATTTGCGATTAAAAAATTTTACGTTGCTTTTGTATCATTTTTATCTTGCTTTTATGTTAATTAATCGTTCTGTATTTTTAATTTTACATATTTTGGTCGATTTTCTTCTCACATACAATATATATATATATATATATAGCTAACTATGTGAGATGTGTGGGATTGCAACAACCTCCCCACATTCTGGAATAACAAAAACTTACTATTATTATTAATATTAGTTGCCGGGGTGCGATATATCAGTTACTGCTAAATGAAATTTAATTACTTTCTGAAATTTCCATTAAAAATTGCAAGAAATAGGGAATATATATCGCCGTTTTCGTGGGATAATCACCTCAAGGGAACGGGAGGAGTCCTCAGTTAACCGGAAAATTTCCTACTATTTCCGGCCACCAACTTCTGCTTTCATTCGGTCTCAATTTAATCTTGCTGCACTTGTTACACCAAGATACATCCGACATATGCCTATTTCTTTAAAAAAAAATTAAGGCCGCTGCTCGTTTGTTACTCATATGTCCATAGTATATAGCATTCTCCTGTGTATATCCAAGCCTAGACTTTGTTCTTGAGCTTACTTGCGATGTCTTCATGCTACATGCTTACAAGAAAAGTATCAATACGTAGTATCTACCGGTTATATAATATAATGAGCTAATGATCAGTAACAAAAGTGGGATAACATCGTGACAAAACTTCGAGGAATATGTCAACTCTTACCCCTATCTATCGTGAAAGATCCAATTTCTCCTTTAGTTAAACGCTCGGGTATCAGAATTGTAACCCTTTTTTACCGGAGCCCCCCTCGTTAACAAACAGGATAACTTCGTTCTGGGTTCTTTTACTAGGAACATAAAAGGTAAATAAGACTTCAACTCTACCACTCCTCGACGAAGGCCTGCGGTAATAATAAATTGCTATGTTTTCACATAAATAGTTATGCATGGTTTTTAAATTTATTATTACTTAACGTTAAAAGCGATCACTCTTGTTTGTCCTAAAACGTATGCAGAAAGTGTACTTAAAAATAATGAATTGCTTCAAGTCTCGCAGAGTTTTCACTGCATTGTAGTTAGTGTTTGAATAGCATTCCAACTTAATTTCCTTGAAAAGTGCTCTTTCCGCATCCCGGAAAACTCGCGCTTACGTAGAACAAAAGAAAATGATAAACTCTGATATGCAAAAGCCACTTTTCTTAAGCAAAGTAGTGTAGGGGGCTACCGCAGGGACTATAAATAATACCACCTCCCTTCCTCGTACACCTTCCTTTCCTCTCCCTCTCTTTCAACTTAACTTGAGCTTTAAAAACACCGTTCTGGGACCCGATCCGGTTTCTTGGCAATTTTCATTTCTACATTCGCAACCTCTCAAATGTGATGGGTTTTTATTAAACAAAATATTAGCACTGCTGCTGGGTGTTTTTGGAATACTAAAATTTCTATTTGTTTGCACGTGCCAGGCATTATATCATTTGCCAAAGACTGGAAGAAGAAGGCATGTATCTTCTTGTTATTACCTACTTCTTTACTCGGCGAATGAATATCGTCTTGATTCATAGCTCTCCAGAGCTATAAGGTAAAAAAATAATGCTTTACCTTCCCTCTCACCTTATCCTATGCTAAAGCGTTTTCTTTTTTAACTGAAAATCTTACAAGAGTTCAAACTGCCCAGACCCGATGGAATTATAGGATCCCCAATTCAGGGAGAGGAACGATACTGGCAAAAAAAAAGGAGGGATAGGAAATATCTGGCTGTTCAGATCAATAACGAAACACGACGTTTAGATACTGATCGGTAGACACCTGTTGGTAATATTATTCATGGGATATAACTGCCTTATGAATACCACGATAACTAACTTTGCTAAAATGCATCCTTTACCACTACGAAAAAAAAAACCAAAATAATAATTTTCCAAACAATGGATCGTTGATCGCGACCAAAGCTAGGGTGGTAAGTTGTTTATTTATTGGTGGGGACCCTTTTTACTGTCGAGAGAATCATTCAAATTAGCTGACACCGTATGATGATTGGTATATAGGCCGTGACTATAGCAGCTGTTTGATAAAGTGTGACTTTTAGTTAGGTATTTCTTCCAAAAGTTTCTCTTCATTTAATGGAAAATACAAAAGCTTTTTTTATCTACTTATATTTTATTCGTTAAATGTCTGTCTTTATCGAAATATTACGTTTCATCAATCACTTCACTTGAGTAGGAATAATTACTTACAAAATGATACACAACAAGTCATATATTAAAACAGAAACAAATTAAAGACATCGCGGATTACATACCTAAACCCATTTATTAATAAATGTTTAAAGAATTTAATCTCGATACTTATAAGTTCATTTGACCATTAAGAAATAAAAAAAAATCTGTATAAATTAACTGTCTTGGGCGTCGCTAAATGAATAGCATATGAAACAAATATAACGGCGTTTCACTTCATTTTGCCGTTACATGAAAATTTCAAAGATCTATAGCTCATGGTATTGCCTTAGCATTTAAATTTTAAATAGGAAAAACTGTGCAAATTCCGTTTTGACAGACGTCACCGTTTCACAGTTCTTACTGATCCTACAAATGTTTTTGAAGCACCATAGTAAAGATTAAAAAACGATTAATATAATTGTAAATCATTTCCTTCAACTTTTTTTTTTAAATTTAAAGTAAATCAAATATAATAATGTTTTTATCGAGTTCAGCAAATATTTTTGTGTTTTCCATTATTGTAAAAGCTGTTTCGGCGTTCAAAGCTATTTTCAAATTGGCCGAAAATTTTAGACAGGTCTTTTAATATCCCAGTTTGTAAAACTCCTATGGTAATTTTAATATCCCAATTTGTAAAACTCCTATGGTAATTTTAATATCCGATTTTGTAAAACTCCTATGGTAATTTTAATATCCCAGTTTGTAAAACTCCTATGGTAATTTTAATATCCCAGTTTGTAAAACTCCTATGGTAATTTTAATATCCCAGTTTGTAAAATTCCTATGGTAATTTTAAATGCAATGAAGGTATTCCATATGCAAGTCAAAAGTTCCTTTAAACGTATGATCATTGATCACCTCCAATAAACCTGTCTATCACGAGTATTTCATATTTCGTAATGTGTGCATTAATAATTATGTGTACTTATTTATATATGTAGTACATATACATATTTATACATGTGTATTCTTCTTAATTCTCATTTCTTTGTATTTCTATCATATTGTTCTTATATATCGTATTTTTGTATAACTGAACTTCTACTGCTTCTAAATTCTTTTCTTCTATGTCTTTTAATTGGCTTTATTTTTTTAATTGATAAATTGTAATCTATTTTTCATAATAATAATAATAATAATAATCGGATGATTTTTATACC
This sequence comes from Halesus radiatus, assembly GCA_022606495.2. Lineage (NCBI taxonomy): Eukaryota > Metazoa > Arthropoda > Insecta > Trichoptera > Limnephilidae > Halesus > Halesus radiatus. The sequence goes on along the minus strand of JAHDVE020009602.1, from coordinate 47,608 downwards.
GCCGTTTTTGTGAAAAATCACCTCAAGGGCGCTGTACAAATCTTACTTCCTATTCTTACATTATTCCTATATTACATCTATTACATTTTTATTTTTTTTGGACAGGCTATCATTACACATTATTTATAGACCATATAAAGAGATGCAGTTAAATTATCAAAACTAAATACGGCTTGATCTAAGTTTTCATACATGTTAAATTGAGAGAAAAAAAAATGCCAACTGTATTTATTCCTTGCGATATATTGCAAAACGCTAATACAAATGATAGGAGTCATGTGAAGTTGGGCGGCGGTGAGGACGGGGGCCGTGGGAACTGATCCATATCCATATCCAATCTTCTTTGTCTTTGTTGGTGACGCCCCTGGACGGCCTGAGGGGACTGCCCGTACGCCAGGTAGCGCTTGTCGGCCGGCTTCAGGATCTGGAAAGAGCACACCAGCGTGTCGTCCATTTCTCGCCCCAGCCGGTGGTGTCCTTGTCGGGGTCGGACCACATAATATACATACAATAACCTGGATTAACAACCAGTCGTGTAAATTACCATATCAATACAGGTCTTTGACCCCTAGTGAGATGGGCAAAACGTCATCACCAATAATAAATGTTTATACATATATATATATATATATATATGGTATATAAAAATAAAAAGGTTGAAAATTGCTTTGATCGCCGAAACAGCTGTCATAATAATAAAAATCTAGAATTCTTGTAGAACTTAACAACTTTCTTGTAACATTACTAAATTGTGTATACTTATAATTTGAAAAAAACATTATGGAGTTCTACGAATTTAACACAATAACAATAAATAATATCCTTCTTCTTCCATAGAAAATCATTTAAAATAACATAGTGAGCATAATCATTTAGAACGGGTTCTCTGCCTTTAATGGAAACATGTGAATAAATTATTTCCTACAATATACAGATAAATAATAACAACATGTTTATTGAAATCAGAACGTGAACACGTGGCATAATAAATTGTTTTGTTATTTTTTGGAACTACAAGATGTGTTCATGAATAAAAGGTCGGCGGAGGGTTGAAATCGATCTGCGTGATCAAGTTACTTCGTATAAATTCGTCTTCAACATCATCCTCATGATATATAACAATGATGTTGGCCCCCAAAGTAAAATTATTTATTTATTTATGCTGGGTTTTTACAGACATACACACTTATGTGAGAACAATCCAGTTATAAAAACTCAGTTAATTTGCACAAATTTCATAAAATTACAAATAGGTAATCAGATGAAGGATGCACAAAACATAAAATTACAAACACTCACTCAATGATACATAATACAATAGAAACAAGAGACACAAAGAGAGAATGAAATGACACAGATAATTCGACCAATCATTGTTACACATTTTTAAGTAACAGCATGATTTTTTTTTTTGAAACCGTACAAATTATCGACAAAAAATATCTACATTAGCGCACTCTATATTATTATATAGTCGACACATTTGGGACAGGGAGCTAAAGTAAGCAATATTAGTTCTGAATGTATTCAGGTAGAATTTGCTATGGCGTCTTAAACTGTAGGAATTAGGTACATTTAGTTCAATACTGCTAAGACTTGTAGTATCGACATGATTGTGAAATATTTTGTTTAAACATATTAAATCAATCAATTGCCTTCTAATTCCAAGTGAATTAATGTTGAACTATTCAAGACATGCGTTGTATGATCTAAAATAGTCATGTAAACCACATTTTAAAGATACTTTAATTACATACTTTAAAGATAGCATTGTTATCTTAAACGAATTTATTACATTATTGATTATTATTACCGATGAATTTATTTTATACTAACCGGCCTTGCTCGTGTACAATACTTGATTTGACAGAGTGTTATTTCGATGGGCTAACCTAAATGAAACATGGCGGGTTCAGTGTTTTTCATACTAATTTTAAAATGTTACAGCAACAGTTTTAAATGTTGGATTTCATTCAAACTACTTTCTAAACCTTCCCGGCACTAATAAAAATAAACTGTACTATTTTCAACGAAACCAGTTCAGTTTTTTTCGAGAACATCGAGGACAAACAAACAAACTTATATTGATTTTTAAATAGATATAAATTATTATTCGTGAACTATATTGTTAATAACTCTTATTTCATCTTTGTATAAATTAATACCTTTACTAAAAACAAACACTTCCGTTATACTTTAAATAAATATATTTACATCAATTGTAGAAATTGCTGGTATGTACCTACTATTCATCCATGAGTAACTTTTAATTATTTATTTATTTATTACATGGTATTGATTTGGGCTATTACATATTTTCTTTTAAAATTCATATTACAATAGTGACACGGGTTCAAAAATCACAGTCGGTACATAGATAGAATATATATCCTTCACGAAATACAACAACTAAATATTAATGTCTTGCGAACAAATTCAGCAAAAAAATCGCGTAAATACAACCACATGATTTTCACATACTGAACGGAAAATCAAAAGGAGTGTTATCTATACAAATTTGAAAGAAAATTTATTATGCCGAAGTAAGATAAAAATGACCTCACATCGGGCACACAGATACGCCCACAACACGCTTTTATCCCTTTATATCTACAGGGGATGCACAGACATTTCATGTATCTTTACAAGTCATTCTATTTTATTTATATATTTATTCATTTTCGAAAAATCCACAGTTTACATCTTATCAGATTATACACGTGTAGTATAGCAAATATAAAACCAATTATGAATTTCCTTTTTATGATTTTACCTCTAATAAGACAAGATACAAGAAATAAGTATTAATGAAAGTTATAAAATTATGTAAAGCAAAAATCACTCGTGACAAGTAAGAAAAACATTTTTATGGAGTTCTTTCGCAGGTGGTAATTGAGCATATCCACATAAGTTAAGACAAGACATCAAATGTATAATTATAAGAGAGGATATAAAATAATTTAAAAGCATAACGGAATTACATAAAACAACAACAAAAACAAAAAAAATCTCTCGTGACAAGACAGAAAAATTTATTTTCATGGATTTTTTACGTTTGTCCACCTAAAAATTTAAGATGTCCACGTTATTGTAATTATTACATAATCTATTCAAATGAGAATTTTACGAGAAGACCGAAGTTCATAGCTTGAATCTCAACTTCAATATTATTGTTTTTGAAACACATATCGTTGGAATGGTATGATTTTTCAGACGCCAGATATTAGCACAATCAAATGTGGGTTCTTCTTAGTAGTTTAGTTCGATTTTGTAATAAAATAAAAAAAAATTAATGCCCCTAGGACTTTTTCGTATATTTTTTTTTAATACACTTGAACTAAAAATAAAAGTGCAAAAAAGTTAACAAAATGCAGGAAACAAAAATAAGAACAGTTTTTTTTTTAAATCAGCCAATATCCAGAAAATCAACGATAACATTAATTTTAATTTTTTTTTTTAAATGTAATTATTAGTTATTTGGACGATTTACCTTAATTCTAACGAACTGTCGAACACGAATATGTGAAAAGATTTGAATGTGAAGAACATATTTCAAATACAAAGACAGTATCTTGGTGTTACCATAGAAATGACAATTTGTAGTTTAAAAATAATAAATTTGTACACTTATATGTCGAGCTATATCCACAACACACTTTCATCAGTTTATCCCCGTTATAACGAGGGATTCCACAGGATTCCGACTTATTTTACATTTGAACAAAGCATTTCCAGAAACAATCAAAATATCAAATTATCGCGAGTTGTTTGAGTCCATAATGACATGTTTTTAACGTCTGACTAATTAGGAATAGACTGATTGAACACATCTTGATTATGTTGTAAATGTCTGCCAAACACCATGCCATGTACATATTATACCATCACCCACATGCCACATGCCATCACACCATCATTCTAATAGTCATGTTACATATTAGGAGTGAATTGATTGAGCCTGCTCGTGTATTGATAATGCTGTTATGTCGAACAACATATCGTGCCTTTTCGGTGTTCAGCCGACAATCGCATACCAAATACAGTCAAGTTACGTCTTCAGACACGTTTTCAGACTGGAGTGTGCGCGTGTCACTTTACTTCATAATAATTATTCAACGCTAATTGATATTTTGATTACCACCTTGATATCTGAGTGCGTCCCCCACTATCTTTTATCGATAGATTTAACCCGAAATAAATCCCGGGTTTAAATCGACCCACGACACAAATTCTGTATTAAGTATGTTATACTATAATATTAAAAAATAAAACGACCTGGTAAAAATAGTTACACAAATTGTATATTATGTGTTATTATATTTTCTTTAAGTTTTCGTCATATTGAAATTAAAGATAATTGGAAAAAACAACTGGTACCTGGTACCAACTGATTAGGACAGCAAAAATATGAATTGTCGATTGACCGACAATTCTAGTTGTTGTTACGACCGTGCACATTTATAAATAACTAGCTCTGAAGTACCCGGCGTTATGAATAGTTTGGAGGAAAGTTTTGAGGTTGTTGTGTGTTACCCCAACCCCTAACCCTACCCCTAAATAAAGTTTTCCTCTTATTTTGAACGTCAAGTGTGTGAAATTTCATCAAGAAGAACCAACATTCTGCTTTAAGGGTTGGGAAAAAGGGAAGGGGTGGTTTTTAGAAATCTCACGTAGTGACCTTCTCTTGTTACAACAGTCAAGTGTGCAAATTTTTATGGAGCTCGAAAAAAAACTGTAGATTTGTATTAAAAAAAAACAATCACCCCCTGTCTGGAACTTCCTTCTTTATATAATAGATAGAAAAAGAAGAAGAATATTATAATTGCATTTCTGATCGCAATTAATTATCATAGCAGTTTTTGAAAGTGGAAAAATCGGTATTCGGAAATAAAGTGCAGCTCCAAAATACTTTATTTGTTTTCAGATCAGATTATGAACAGTCGCGTCATTTTAGTTGTTTTATCCCGTATTTTCCATCAAAACAATACCCAATAACAGGAATGTCATAGTTCCTCTGGCTCCATACATCTGAAGTTATGAGTTATAGATAGTATTCTATCATTTCCAACTACTGAAATTTGACATGGCCTTCGAGACGGAGACACTCTTGTTGCGTGCTTTATATTATCGATTCATCTCATATTTCTGAGGTCTTTCCGGAGAATGAAGTCGAGGTACTTCAAACACAAAAAGGAAAAACTACTAAACTATTTAATAGTTCTCTTTACTAGCAGTAAAATTAACATTTACAAACAAACAAGTATTTTTCAATATATGATTTGTTTCGATAGCTCTGAAAGAATCCCAAATTCTGGACTGGCGGCAATTTGATCTGAAGAACCAGATGAGAAAAAAAGAGGTGAATGGAGGACTGAAAGAAACACAAGAGGATGCCACGGAAATTGAATAGGCCTACCTAGTTCGTGGATATCCTCTTAGCACTTATTTTCACTTCACCGAACACTTCACTAATCCAGAATTGGCCAGCTGCTCTGATATCGCGGCGGTGAACTCCCTTGTCATTGCGCGACGAACCTTGAGATCGAACGATACAGGCATTATCTCCTTCCAGTGACATTAGGGATCGGTTTGGGGGAGGAGGTAGGTAGATAATAATTATGCATTTAAGATGCCGAAATATGAATTAAATTCTGCTACCCTAACGCGAATTTATTTCCATTAAATTATATAATCTAATTTCGAGATACATTAGTTAAATACCACCCTTGTAATTAACATCTTCATATCTATGTAAATTAGTCGGCTAAAATGTTAATTATAAGGAATTTAGTACATATATGGAAAATAAAAATTAAAACATGAAAATCGGTCGAAAAAATATTATTGCATTTTCGACTATTTATAATTTATTATGTCTTTGATTAAATAATATGTGTATTTAGCAATACTTTAACGCCAATTTTACCGCTAAGGAAGGCCGCTAAAACAGTTCGTCTATTATTTGTGTATTATTCGTCTATTGTTTCTCTATACCCATATTTAGAATTTTCTGGTTGGTCTACAACCTTAGATGTTAAATGATTTAAATTTGGTACAAAGGTGCCCATCGACACTGTTAATTCAAATTCAATACAGTTTGCGGAGGGTTAAAGTGAAGGGTGTAATTGGATGGTATTCGAGATAAGCAATTAGTTAGTTGACATGGAATTATTGTAGGGAATTATTATAATCACCTTGCTGTCATTTGAGAGGATTCCAGTTTTCCCAGAGTAGGTTGAAAAATGCAAGGATGCGATCTAATTTAAAACGCTTGCTATAGGTAATTAACCTCCCAAGGTTCAATATTACGACATAAAAATCATATATTCATGCAGATCAACAAACGCCGATTTTGCATATATAAGTTTTATTATATATAATTATACGTCAAATATATAAATCGTTTTTCAAAAGCGAATTAAAAACTATTTCATCAAAAAGGCCCTATTACATTTTGTTTCTTTGAAATAACGTTACACGGTCGTACGCGCCTAAATTCTTTCTGTGTAAATTTATTCTGTGTAACCGTATAACGTTTGTTTGACGTCATGCTAATCGCCGATAGGATTCCGGCTGTTTTGTTGAGTTTTAAATAATCTAACTTTGAGAATTAATTTATCTATGAAGGCGAATTTAAAAAAAACACATGTTAATAAATAGTGGTATTTAAGTTACAAGTTCAACATTAATAAAATAATAGTGAAAAAAGGGACTGGAGTTCGTTATTAAATAGAATAATACTTTCAAACCTTGACAAAGCAATCAATTGTCGTACGAATATAAAACAAGCTTTTAATTACAGCCTTGAAAGGGAATCTACATGGGCGGAGTATTTTTTAACGGACCTGGATGTTTAAGAGGTTAAAAAAAAGGAAAAACAATATACTTCTTTGTTTTTTAAAATTGTTTTACTATTATGAAACAAATTTAGAAAACATTGTAATTTATTAAATACTATTTCACTTTGAAAACTTTTTTTTTGCTTTTAACGCTGCAATTAAAAGCCTGTATATTAATCTTTCTCAACCACCATATTTAAAGTGTAGTGAAATTATTTTTCTATAAAGGTCCCTGTTTTTCCGAATCCGTGTACCGGTAAATAGTTATTTACAGGTATAGAATAAAAAATTATGATGGGGGCGTATTTCGTGACCCAAAAGTCTGGTCATTCGGGCCTTAGATAAAAAATACAAAATCAAATGGAATGGAATATAATACGATGTCAGTCAATGTAAGAGAGAGAAAGCGCTGTATTTTCATTGGCTCTCTCGGAGCTAGAACTAAAAGGTACTAAGTTAGTGGCAACATCAGTTTCCATTCAAATCTACATAAAAGCCATTTCTGGTATTTATTATCAATTAAGTGTTCACAAGGTTTTGATCCCTCGAACCCCGACCCCAAGCGAAGGAGCTGATCACAAAAATCGTAATTTTTTGGCAAATTGGAAGGAAATCAAATTTTAAAAAGAAGTAAAGGGGAGTGGGAGAGTAAGGGAATAGGGATGTGGAAGTATGGGGAGAGGAAAACAGAAAAAGGGTAATTTTTTCTATTATAATAATTTTTAACATGTCTGCAAATCACATTTTTTGACAACGTTTTAAAACAGACTCACCCCTAGTCTATTAAATATCGAATTTCCTTTTTGAAACAGTAGGGCAGTAATAATCATAATATTCTTAATTTACTCATTAGAACACAAAAAGGCATCATGGAAATTATACTTAAAGTCCGTATAAGAATTATACTCTAAAACAATAATACTTTATATTCATAAATATACAAAAAAAAATAACAACCAACACAGATATGATATTAGAAACAATAGATCTCAGAATCAAAAAAATTTCCAACATGCAACCATAAATAATTGTTTTGTAATTTCTCAATCCTTTTTATATGTGATATGTACCTGGGATTCCATATTTGAGAGGCACACTCCAAAGAACTGCGTACATACGCGAAATACAGCGTTTTCATTGTGTTTCTAAAATGTTTGCACGTTCTGAGTATAAATCCAAGTATCTTGGAAGCTTTTGCGACTATGGATTCAATATGGCGGTCAAAAAGTAACTTCTAGTCTAACACCGCTCCCATATATATATATATATATATATATATATGTTGTTATAATAAATATAAGACTGGAGGTTGTGTGAAGGAGATGGAAAGGAGGAAGATTGGGAAAGAGCAGTTACGGGAGACAGTTCATTGGTTTAGACTTACCCCGAGGGTGGTGTCTCGACAGGGAGCCCGGCTCTGGACCTTCGACTAGCTCAGTTTCGGCAGGCCAAGAAGCTCCTCTGCAGGGCCGTAGGCCGACAGGCGGTCTTATAATTGGGGTCGGGGACTCTAATACTACGCCAAATAAATTTACTAAATGCTTTCAGAATCAGAGTTTATTCAGGGGAAGGTACAGACATGGTAAGTTATGCTACAATAATCAAAAGCTAGCCTAACCTCAAATGGAAGTTACGGGGGATTTTTCTCTCTGATATTCTCTAAACGGGCATGATAACGGCGACTCGAATAAGTTACAACACAAAAGAGGAAATACAAAGTCAGCTTACAGTCATGATCGTGACGGCAAAAGGATCCTAGTGGAAGCCTCGGGCTTGGACATCAGTACACTGAAGTTAAATTATATTTACGAGAGAGTCACCATGTACCGGAGCTCTTTGGTTATACTAATGCAATCTCGTACAGTGGGTGTTAATCCAGCATGCATGATAATATGGCGCTACAATTTGCGGCTGCCAAAATGGCTTCTCGCACGTTCTTTTAGAGACGCAGTAGGCGGCGGACCAGAGATGTCATCCGGAAGCCGGGTGAGAAAGAAGTGCCCGGCGCGTGGTCGTGCAAGCTGCCGTTATGGCAAACGTGGCGCTCGCGTCGTTTTTTACCATTGTTCTTTGACGAGTGGCTAGAGTCTTTTAAGGATCTTTCTGTCGTTACGTAACAATGTTTTATATGGGAGTTTATATGTTGAAAGATTATTGTTATTAATTACCTATTTCATTTAAATACAATGTTACTTACATAATATACTGTAACATCAAAATTACCATTATAATAGTTTACTTTCATACTATGGAATTAATATTCAATTACTTATATCGCCCACACACGGCCTATATGAGTTCGCATTTAATTTTATAAAAAAATCTTATTAATATGTATGTCGAATTGATCACCTCTTTGGGAATAAATATTTTAAATGGTTCTAAAAATTAGCCACGTTTAATATTGAATAGTTTACACAACATTACGTAGTAATAATAGTATATTGTTTGAGAGATAAATTTGAACAGTGAACCGTTTAAAACAAGTGTGCTTTAAGCACCACGTTTCCCCAGTTAAAATCACAAATTAAGCAAACAGTCGCAGTCTCCCGCTGGTGGGTCTTTGTTGTGCTTTCAGCCCGGAAATCAAGCTCCGGGCATGATGCAATTAAATTGAAAATACTAAACGCGACAGTTGCCAACTGCTGACAGTGTCGCCGGCAGCCGCGTGCGCTCGCATTCGGACCCGCGTTAAAAATACGCCAAGTGCGAAGTTGGCCGCGCTATTAATTCCATCCTAGATTATATTAGAGTTGGCTAACTAAATATACGAAACCGTTTATCAATGTTTTTCTTACAAACTAAAATACATACGAAAGGAAATGCGCTGACAACCATCGTGGGAGGTTCTTGACTAAATCCCGGTGCAAATTTTATTCGTTTCCCATTTCAAAGGGTATTTTTGAACGATTCGTCAGTACATAGACGAATCGTGCGAAAGTACATAAAAAAATATCAATGAAATATGGGTAGCTGCTTTTATATAATTATGATAAATCAATATATTTTTTTTGTTAAATGTATCTTATATATAATATTACTTTGTATTTTTATTCATGCCGTTCGGAATCAAATCGTTACACGACCTACCGATTTATCTTTTTTTATCTGGCTGCGTTGTGAGGCAGTTCAAAGTAAGGACTGTAAGACGGTATTTATTAATGCGCCTCTTGAAGAGGCCCAGATCATATGACGAAGGAAAAACACAAAATCGGAAAAAAATTCTTCCCCATTTCCTCCCCCTACCTACTACCTTCCGCCTCACAACCTACCCGAATAAGGAATGCCAGTCCATTTTTTTATTATTATTAATATGGTATTTATGTTCTCGCTTAAATAGTATTTTTTTTAATATATTAAAGTTCGTTTTCACAATTAAAATACTTGTTAAAGTTTCAATTTTCAAAGTACACTAAAAGCACAAAATTTATGACATTTAGGGTGTGACGTCACACGAGTGGTCAGAATTAACGGTTTCATAGAAGGTAGTGAATTTTGTATGCACTCGACGCATATAACTGTTAGTGGCCTCTTTAGTATTTTTTTTCATTTAAGAGCAAAAAAGTAGTAGTCATATGCAGGTAACCTAATGCTTATTCCATGAATTTTCTGAATTTATAATTTATTAAAATAAATTTATTAAAAAATCTATAAAAATGTACGAAAAAAACACACGCCGTTCTCTGAGCAGCTTCCAAAAAAGCCGCCAGGGAAGGCGACCCTCCTGTCAATGATTAGAGGTGGGTCATTAAACTTAATATACGAACTCGGTTCCAATTCCGAGTTCAGCTATATGGACTCGATTCTTCGGATTCGATCCATTGTTGCTTTCGGTGCGCCCCATGGTTCTTTCATTACAAGGTTTGCTCAAAAATTCGTCAGGCTGCTCTTGCTCGTGAAGTAGGTTGGGGCCGCGAAACGAATGATCTCTATTGACGGTCGGTATAATAAATAAAAAATATATAATTTCACCTGATAACTTATTACGAGTACAATGCATATTGCACACATAACTTTAGTGCATTACCTACCCGCTACCGTCAACATCAGATTACATCTCTATTATTGATTTTGAATATCTATACAGTTAAAATGATTTTATTTACACATTTTACTCGCACTTAAGTATTTACATAATTAAGTATACCTTTGTGCATATTATCATTTGTCTTGTTCCTGATCTGATGTCTTAAATAAATAATTATTTTGTATTATTTTGTAATAATTATTTTGTTTTCCCTGAAGAAAATTATTTGAGTTATTTTGTTGTTCGAAATTGTGTCATAATGAGTGATGGTGTTGAATATTAAAATTAGACAATTCATGAGATAAAATTAATAATGACGGCCTCCGTGGTCGAACGGTTAAGATCCTCGACTACGAATCCAGAGTTCGCGGGTTCAAATCCCGGCATGCGCAAATAAAATTTATTTGATTAATTTGTAATTCACAAATAATTAACTATCAAATAATATAAAGTATATTAAAGGCACGTTCCAGAGTGGTCGATACTCTCAGTATTGCCCTGGTGAAAGGCCGCCATTAAAAATCGACACATTAGTTTATATTACACTATTTAATAGAGTCCTTTTAATTTTTTACTCCAATCCAAAACAAAAGTCGTTCCTTGTTTATGAGTACGGAACGAGTGAATCTGGATTTGCTCTTTGAACTCGGAGTGGGTCCACCACCTTCGGAATTGAATTCATTGGACTAGGTTCGGCCGGAACGACTCCTCTACCGTATTGTATACTTATTTGATGATATTATTGTGTGATGCCGCTAAAACTATTTTTCACATTAACCTAAAAGATAAGTGACTGTAAAATTTCAATATCATACTATATTTAAGGATTCAACTTTTAATAAAAAAATATTGCTTTCTTATCCATTGTGTACTTAACTGTAACCTACACAATATGAGTACATCACCCATGAAACTGGAACATTTCAGTACTCATATGACATCAGAAGCAATTTACCAACATAGTATGGTGTTTTTATGAGATGGTTTTTTATTCACTTTTAAATAACAGTTTATAATATTTACACACAATCTTAAAGAAAAATTTTCAGACCTGGCAGTGTTTGTTTGTTTTGTGTACAAATCTATAGTTTTATTCCGAGCTCGATGAAATTTTGCACAGTTGACTTTCAAAATAAGAGGAAGATCACTGTCTACATTAGATTTTGAAAAACCACCCTATTTTGCCTTTCCCACCCCTTAAAGTAGGAGTTCCTTATTATGAATGTTATATTAATTGTTTTTGTGTTTAATTCGTAGAACTCCATTTAATTTTTTTTTAATTTTAATGTTAATCAAATTTAATAATGTTCTTATTAAGTTCTGCAAGTATGCTTATACTTATATTTAAAAATAAAATGTTATAAGCCCACTTTCTGCAGACGTTAGGGACCAGTTAGAATACTTGCGCGGTATTCACAAAAAAAAATATTAACCCTTCCCTTACGATGCTAGTAAATCACTCGAACTATAATTATGTAATTTTTAATTGGGATAAAAATTTATAGTTTACATTTGAGACTTGTGTAAATCATTTTAAGTGAAGTATTGAGTAGAAGTGTCGAGAATGAGGTAAAAAATCGGCCACGCATAAAACGCATGTTACGTCCATTACAGCTGGCAGACCACCGGCTACTACTTACGACCGCGCATCGTGGCACGGTTAGTGAAACCTCATGTCACCTTTGCTCGTTATCGCACCACTCGGCAAGTTATCAACGTAGCAGACATATGTATATATTAACTAATTTTTTCCTAATCTTTTTTTCATCGCGTTTTATAAATACTTAGATATTTACATTATTTTATCTGATACATAAATGTATTCCTGGGGAACACATATAATGTGAACTCTGTATTTAGTATATTTACAGATATATTGAAATAATTAGACACGTCTAATTACTTGACAGTACCGGTATGAAGGGGTTTTCATTGAGTTAGTTTTCATTCTCCCTCTTTCCTTTCTAGACTCCTTCGCACATTTTCTATACCATATAACATTTCTCAAATGCACCCGGTATTGTACCAATTTCACTAGGACAGAAAAAGATACCTTATCATCACTTATAATGAAAATTTTATCGACGTGTATTTTTTCTGCTCTTGCGGGAAATTACATTTAAATGCTCAGTTAAAATAACGTTTTACAAATTTGCTTTTCGTTTTATTCTGAATTTTGCCATTCAATACGAAATATAGTTTACTTTAGCATGTTTCAATAATGAATGCAAAATTTATATAGCCGTGTTTATATTTAACGAGTTGAAAATCTGTTCGAGTTTTACATTCGCTGTAATTTATTCATAGAATAAATGTTTAATTACCATAATGCTACTACGTAGGCACTCCGCCGCTTCCCACGTGTTTTAAATGTACTCTTTCCGATATATTTATCTAATTATAATTTAAAACTGTATTTATGGTATTTCTTTTGTTTTTGAAATATAAATGACGTTGCGGGATGAAAACAGTTGGGACGATTTGGAAACATTTATGCCGTGCAAATTTAAAGTCGCCAGAATTCACTTTCAAAAGTTTTTTTTATGCTGCAGATAACAGGTATACAGATAATTATAAAAATATTATTTAAAAAAACCAGCAAAAGGTTTGCGTATTATTTATCGAGAAATTTTTAAAAACCGCTTTTTGTTAAGACTATGTGACAACACGCTGCCTCAAAACATTTCCTATATAAATAAACATAAACCACTTTTCTTTTTTTATTTTTTAAAGAAAGACAAATACTCCCTGGTTACGAATAACCTGACAATATTTTAAAATCTCCTACTACCATTGCAGTAAGCGGAAGACGTTGCTTGTGTCGTAATGGAGGAGCCAGACGAGGAATTGAACTCACGACACCTGGGTGAGACCCAAACGCGATGCCAAGTCAGCCACTGACCGGTATAGACTAGAAAAACAGTTAATAAACGGACTCTTCACCAAACAGACATGTTCTCATTGTGTACTCCTTAAGATTGCTAAGGCAGCAACCCACCAACTGCCGCTGACGCTGCACATTCCACACATCCATATATATCACAATCCATACAAACCATTCCGATGTTTTACACATTTATTAGCACTTTGGTCCAAAAAAACACATATTTTCTTTTATGGCAATTTTTCATCACAGCAAAATTGAATATATCAAAACAGGTTTAGTGTAAAACAGAATCTTTAACTTCCCTCTTTAGATACATAAATTTAGAATTTTCTTCCGGAAACCAAACCATAGGGGTTGTTTTATAATAAAATAATGTAAATAATTGCGCTCAGAGATGCCAAACAATTAGTCCCTGCGAACGTTAAATAGTTGATTTAGACGAGTATTTGATTGTTTGCTTTGAAAAGATGCCTTCGGGAATCATCTACTATATACGTTTGTCGAACTAACAAGGTGAGATTTGAATTTCGTATAAAATCTTGTAGACTGTTTTCCTTGTACGTGATCAGAGCCAAATGTACATTATTCAGAAGTTCAATCAAATTCGTAGACATCTGTTTATTCAGTCGTTTGTTAATAGCATATATTTTATGATATAATATGTAGAATGGTTATTTTGTATGAATTACCAATGTTTATCCTAGCTTTTCAGAAATATGTTTAATGTGAGTTATTAATATCAGCGCGTATACTAAATGCTAATGTACAATAACTTTTACAAAACTTTTTTTTTAAATGGTTTCAGAGAAATGTTTGTGAAAACTTCAACACTTATTTTACGAGTATTTCCTGTCACACTGTTCCACTCACGTTTTCTGGCATATTGTTTCACCCACTGGTCACTATAAAAATATTTTATTTAGCTTTCTTGACAAATAACACAATACATTAAATAACCCTAAGGAAATTCATAAATTAAAAAATTTCTGAACTTAATTAATCTGCAATCTTACCCCTATTAAATAGCGTCAATTATGTGGTATTCACATTTTAAAAAATGAGAAAGGAGATATTATTTTTATGTTCATAATGAAAAATTAACCGTTCATAGTAGGAAGTTATCTAATATACGTATGTAATGTATTAATAAAACCTAAATAAGATGTTGTGTAGTGAAGACAGGTTGAGATCTTCATGTTGATGTCAGAAGTAATGCCAATGAAGGTATTATATTATGATAAGTGGCCACGCTGTCATGTCACGATTGTAACCAGCTAAATGAGTAGGTAAAGCTGACATTTCGTGAAACATAAGCATTCCACCCGATAATCAAATGCAATGTGTTTAGATTTGAACATAGTAAGAAGCACTTAGACTTTGACAAGGAGTACCTATTATCAGAGGTGTTCCATCCATATATGCACATAGGAACTGCCTATCCTACCTTACTCGCAAAAAATATAAATAATATTAAAATTTATAAAATTATTGCGAGAACTCAATAGTCTCTTTCAAAAATGTGTGCGAAATACCAACCATGAAAAGCAACGCTACTTAGGTCACACCGATTTCACCACTATAACGTGTCAAAGACAGGAACTAAGTAAGCAAAATGTCGTACCTACGCACCTTATTAAAATGACGACTCAAAAAATCAAAAATATCAAAAAAACAACGTGCATGTGTACGCAATACGCGTCAAGGAACGATTCGTTTGTGTTGGTGTCTGAAAATCAGTGCTTTTCGGCAGTGTCTTCTGTTGGTACATCTATTAATTTGAACAACTTTACTAACGAAATAATGATAATATCATGTTGACATTTTTTGAAAATATTATCTTTACTTATTTGGCGGAAAAAATGTGGATATTTTAAATGTCCAGTAATTGGCTTGTAATATGAATAAATCAAGTGGTTATTTGGATATTCAATGTGACTTAGGTAATACCATACTAACCAACAGCTTAACCGTTCGTAGCGAAAACGTAGGACGAAGGGGTAATTTTTTTTTAATATCAATTAATTCGCTATTTTTTCTACTGCCTAGCCTACTTATGAATTCTGTGCAAGCCACTGCCTATTGTCATATATATCAGAAAAAAAACTTTCTTGCAATCTGGCTGGTTGACATATAAAAATAAAGTGACTTATTTCTAAAAATAATGTTTGAGGTTGGTGTGTTCGAAAATAATTGTACAATTTAAATAATAAAATACGATATTCCTATCATCAGTTTACATAATCTATTTTAATTTTTAAATGTTTCCGATAAATTATTTTAATTTGTTAAAACATAAAAAGTGGACCTAATTTACTGCTGTTCGACGTTGAAATGGAGACGTACTGAAAAAATATTCTATGAAATCGAAAATCAAACGATCACCATATAAAAAGGTTTTTCCAAATTCCGCGTAAAATAACCCAGAAAACTAGCGATGATCGTATGAATTTTAAAAATATGTTTTAATTTTTTCAAATGTTAAAAATATTATTATATTTAGTTAGAAATAGTTTATAAATATTTTATAACATATGGTTTGTAAAAATATTTGATTAGATTTTTTCAGGGCATACTGAATTTAAACGAGAATAAAAACAAGTCCAATATTTCGACAATCAATTCCTAGAGCAGGAATATTCCAAATCACAAATTGATAACTCGTCACGAAAAATTCAAATGTACAATCTATATGAGCGACAGAAAGCGAAATTAAGTAATAAGTTTTTAGTAACAGGTTGGAATAACACTTGGAATTCACATGTGATTATATTGTTTCGTAATTTATTTGCTTGAAACGTTTTAAAAATATGCTATATATAGGTAATTAAAACCAGGAGCAAAAATTGTATTTCTAAGATCTTCGCGTTTAAAAACGCCTTGCCCTTTACTCTGATGCTGAAAACGAAAGTGTTTACATTTTCACGTATTACCTTCGCCATCTCTTACTAGCTTTACCACAACGAGGAATTTATTTGATCTTTCAATAGATTTTGAGACTCATTTTCCGTTTTGTTTTTTTTTTCTTATTTGGCACCTCGTATTGTTATCAAAAACATGCAATCATATTTTAACCGTTGGAGTGCGGTACAGCGCTATGGTGCTGCAAGCGTTAGCGACGAAAATTGCCATGAAGCGCTTAGGCGCTGCGTTCTTCAGTATGCGTTTGTTGATCCTTACAAGAGCACGTGTTCCTTTTGAGAGCGGTGCATTGCAGTTGGCGTATATCTTGTAAACTATATAAATTAATGTCCTGTTATAATAAATTAAAACAATATATATTTCACCATGTCGGTTCTTAGTTCTATCGCGGACGATGTATCAAAGGACAGCGACATTACGGATGATGAGCCCTTCGATCTGATAAATGGAGACAGTGATGACGGAAGTGCGATTATTGGCCATCGTAATAATAGAATGCGACTTTGAAAGTGAATTTTCCTCATATTCGCCCGCTGTAAGACGGGACTACATGACCTTTGCACGGGAAAACACAATTGTGAAGCGACAGAATTTTCAATTTCTTTTTTTTTCTATATATTTAGTAGATTTAGTTTTTTATAAGATGCATGTGATACAATTCTTTTAACGTTTAATATCAAAAATAATCATTAAGTTTGATATGTGTCCAAGTTATTCCATTTTTATTTAATGTAATATTCATTTACTAATAACACAAATTATCAATTTTTCTAATCATAAAAAAAAAATAAAAAATTTACGCACCTACTTGCAAAATAATCATACCAATAAAATGGCTAATACTTGATAGCACGTGATTAAAATGATGTAGCAACCAGAAAATATTTGTTTTCATCTAAAAAATCCAGACAAAAAAAGCTTTGCAAATTTCACCCATCGTTCGAGACTTTGCTAATTAAGTAACTAAACAGATTTTCTAATTTATGGTAGAAATGTAGAAACCAAAATTAATGGTTAATTCGAGAATCAAACGAATTGACTTTTTCTTATTAATAGAATTTAATAATAAGGTTAAATTTACTTAAATGATTTCACATTAATAAACGAACGAATTATCCTAATATAAAAAAATATTAATAAAGTAAGGAAAACTATTTATTCCCCACTTCTCATTGTGTTCACAACACCTAAACAATATAACACATTTAAATAAGTCGGTATCAGTCACCTTATCATAAAATATGAATGCGGGGTAAACATATTTCAATGTACCTAACAGAATAGAGAATCTATTGTCACAATTATTTTCTCATTAAATCGGTTTCACCAGTAATAAACAAGGCATCATAAAAATTGAATTTTGGTGGGAGTAAGTAGAATCATATTCATTTTAGAAGTTATATTAGATACAAAACTTAATTTTAATAAACATTCTGAATATATCAAAAAGAAAATTGGGAAGAATACGTCCAAAAATGTCCAGAAAGACGACACTTACAATTTACAACTCTATTATTGCTCCACATTTTAACTACTACTCAACGATACTTTACTTGTGTAACGACAGAGAACAAAACCAATTACAAATTCTCCAAAATAGAGCTATGAGAATAATATTAAAGCGAAATAGATATTCAAAAGTAGCTAAAATGTTAGAGGAGTTAAATTGGCTAACAGTAAGGACATTGAACGGATTGATTTTTTTGCATAAAATCAGAAACAAATTGTTACTAATATATTTCTCCAAAAACATTATTTACAACATGGACATTCACAGACACAATACAAGAACGTGTCAGGAAATTAGGCTACCGAAAAAGAACAAAGCCAATAGGCAAAATAGTATATTTTATAAAGGGATGAATGCTATAATGCTCTGCCGGACCCAATCAAAAGTGAAACAATTAATAAATTTAAAATAGATTGTAAAAAACACATTGAGTTAATCAAGAAAAAAATCATTAGTTTTTAAATTATCATTATCTATATGTAATATTATAAGAGTTATAATTAGTCATTTTGTAAACTTAAATGTACAAATAACTAAAATAAAATATATAAAACAAAAAAAACATATAAATATGTTGTCTCAATATGGCCTAACCACAGTTTGAAAATGGTCTTGAACGCCTAAACAGGCGTCATTATAATAAAACCAAAAATCTTTGCAAAACTTAATTATAACATTATTAAATTTAATCAACAAAATTAATATTAAAAAAAAAGACTTCCATGAATTAAATACAAAAACATTAATAATAAATGAACTTCATGATTTGATAAATTGTATCCAGTTTACAACTGATTTTTTTAATTTCTAAACGCAAAATACGTAATATACATTTGGTGGATAGCCGTAAGTTTATTTTTCACTTGGTTAATAAAGCTCCTTTCATACTGTCACATTTAAGGCTTGAAAGCAAACTTTTTAAAAATTTCAAGCTACTAATGTCTCCAGGAGCGAAAAGAACAAAATGAAATATTTCGAATCATCCGCTATAAGTAAATATTTAAACTCATGTGTATACATTAAAGTGGGTGTTAGTACGCATATATTGTGTATTTAGCAGGGGCGTTTCTCAGGGAGGAATATAAATTGAATTGTTTACTCTCCCTTGTATAACAAACGTAAACATTGTTTTTCAGCAGAACAAAGAAAATATATATATATCTCGTATTTCTACGAAGAACGAAAGCAAATCCCTAAATTATTAAAGAAAGATATTTTTACATGGGCTCCAAAATATGTCGAATGTGTTTTTAATGTCTTACCGAAAGTAAATATTCAAATTTTGTTGTTTTTTTCATGTATTTTTATAATATTTTTTCATAAAGTTACAGCGTAACAATGGAAGCTTTTATTCTGTTCCTATTACCTTATCAGTTGTCTACTAAAGCTTAAAAAAGTATAATATTCACCCTTGACTTTTTACTATATATACTTATCAGATGATATTTTTAACTTAATGTTTTACTCACAAAACGTTTAGAAAAAATCATGTTATAAATTTCGACAATACACCATAGATATATAAAGTAAAAAATGTATTACATTGTGGAACTGGGATGGTCAGAAAGACGAGTAATGTACAATACGAAAAGAAGTCCTTACGCTATGAAACCGTGGGTAATCTTATGCATTTTGTAGTTCCCGTCCTCTGTTCATGTTCGTACTAAAAAATAAAAAATATATATTTACTTCCGAAATGCCACGAAACATTTGAACAAAGGTGTTTTACTTATTTAAAAAAACCATAATTGTTATTTCTAATTTTGAAACTGTCAATTCATGGTGGAATTCCATATTAAAATGATTTTTTTGATTAAAAAACCTTTGTAACTTTTTTCCATTTATTTATTTTCGACCGAACAGATGGTTCTTTCTAATTTTGTAACAAAATCACATCAAATAAAACTGACCCAATGCCATTATATAACTTTAAAAAACCCATAGATTCAGTAAATAAACACAATGGAATCCGTCTTCCAGAGGGTAATAAACCAACCCGAAAGTAGTTTTTAAAAACATAATAGTAATAGTACCGTCAGCAACAAAACAAATTTCAAGTCATAAATAAAAATAATATTAGAAAACTGGAGAACTCACTCCTGACATCGATGTTATATATACCATAGATTTAGTATTCATTGTACCAGTCTGAGGATGCCTGTGATAGGGTGAAACCGGTCCAGTCGAAAATAAATAAGTGGAAAAATGTTACAAAGGTTTTTAATAAAAAAAAATCATTTAACCATAATTGTACATGGAGGTATTTTGTTTTTGAGGCGACAGTAAAAGGGTTCCCCTGCACTGGAAAATAGATCAATGTTTTTTTTGTATTTAACTACCATATTATTTACAGTTTATACTGCTTAATCTTGCACTGTCTTGCATCGCAAAAGTCGTATCGGATATCGTTTAATTCGATTTAATGTTTAAATGGCAAGAATCATAAAATATGAAGAGTTATACGTATTCATCGCGTGACTGAAGGAAACCCTACGGACATAGCATACAGCCCGCTGCAGCAATAGTCAATCACTAAATATTCTGCAGTAATTTACAAAGCCGCCGCATGATCTTCCAATACACAAGCCACGGTGTTCAATATTTAATCATCAACGCTTTTCCGGGTTATATCCGTTAACGTTATTATCGTTGACGAAGATTGTTTCAGCGGTTTCATTCGTACGGATTGTTAGCCTTGCTCGGCGTCAATGAAACTCATAAAGTACAGATATTTTCTTCTAGGTACACCCCGTATAACAATGACTTTTAAAAGTGTGAATTTATTAGTACATGGAACAGTATCTGTTGTAAATGTCACACAAGTTCCTCACTACCAGTGCAGGTGTACGAAGTTCTACGACACTCCCATTTAGGAAATGAGACGGATTGATTCGGGAAAATGAAAGAAAGGGAAAGATTGAAAAGTTTTCATCCATGAAGAGAAAGTTTAGTAACTAAATCTGGAGATATTCTTACTAATCAACGTTTTGAATCTCAATATTAGGTGTCTTTCAACGGCGATTCTGGGAGAATTCTATACTCTGGTATAAAGTACAATATTTTTTTCTGATTTCTTCAAACGATTGGTATTCACTTTGTGGCGTCATTAAAAAACATACTTTGTATATTTATAATTTAATAATTGTTATTATTTAAACACTTTAGGTATTAAAATAATAATATTCTGAATTTTTCAAATCATATTTTAGAAAATGATCATTCATTTGATATAAAGAAAGGTTTATAAAATTTACATACAAATACAACCGGTTTACCATTTATTAGACAAATTTGAAATTTTAGAAATCAGAAAAGGCGTAAATAGTGAATTAAATCTTATAATTAAGCAAATTTTTTTTAAATAGCTGTATCTTGAATGTATATTCATATTAATATTAATAATAAAATAATTTAGTTAATTAATTTCTAATATAAATTTGTTATTCAATGTTTTATAATACATTTATAATAATATTTTTGATTAATTGCTTACCTACTTTTATCATTTTTTGTTGACGTTTATAATTTGTCTATTCTTACATTATTATGTTCTAATTTTTATCATTTGTCTATACTTGACATTATTATTTTTGGTATTCTATATATTCCTGATGAAGAAAGCGTCACTTTCGAAACATACATGGTACAAATTATATTTTTTTATTCATTTATGTTTTTTTTTTCTATTTAAACTCTTTATAAAAACCACAAGCATTTTTAATAAAATTATATTTGTTATTTACTGGGTTTCTGGCTCATGACCTCAAAGCCAAGAGTGAATGGTAATAGCTCTGCAACAAAATGTATTAAAAAGTACAGATGAAAATAAAGCTCTCTGTATTATGTACTTAGTCCTAAAGGAACTGTCATTAATATGGGCAGGATTTTGTCGGTCGAACCCTTTTCTTCAATGGGAACAGAATGAATTCATTCCTATTAAGTAGCGGGGACTAACCTGGAAGGCTGCTAATTCTAATTTGGGAACAGGATTTGAAAATAGAACGGTTCATTGTTTAAAAATAATGCCTTAATAATAACCCGCGTTAAAGGCTGCGAGGGTCTTGCTTTATCAAGTTAATAGCTTTTAAAGTTGCGCTTAAATGGAATACTTTATTAATTTAACTACTTTCGGGGTTTCTCTTAATTTTAATAGACTTAAAGTACTACTTTAGCAAATAGTTTAGAATACTCGTTTAGATGATTAACTACCTTCAGCCTGAAAACAGGTCATCATTTTACAATTATTTTAAATCCGCTGATATCAATTTTATACTTCACAATATCTTTTTTCGTTATACTATTTATTGTCATTCGGTTAATAACCGTTTTTTATGATCATTTACTCGCCAGATAGTTTATGCAGTCATATAAGTGACGCTAACTTTGTTTTCTTAGGAACTTTAAGTAAACTTTGCTTTCTAGCCAGGCACCACAGGTGCATAATAGAAAAAAAAACATCGCAAAGTTTTATAAAGGAGTGTTCATTCTCAATACCCCTTTCCTTTAGCGACTGTGAGGAATTATACTTCAACAGTATCTGTTTAAATACTGGTAAGTATTTAAAAGATACAGATACTATTTATCTAGGCGCCCTCGTGGCTGCCAGCTGCGTTTTATAGTCGCTCCTGATTTAACTTGAAAGTATTGGGAAGTTATCAATTTTCCCGGTGTAAAAATAGGATAAAATACCCGCAATCATTTTTAGGTTATTTTTATAAAAATTACATAAATTTAGTGCTGTCGATTCGAGCTTAAATCAAGTTTATAATAAAAACCCAAATATTTCAAATATTTTGAGTTGAAATCTGCTTCGTTCTGCCGAACTAACGCAACGATCATCGGTCACATCTGGCGGTTGGTCGAAGGCCCTTAACACATGTACTAGTGAAGTGCCAAAAGTTAGCCGGGTTACTCGGGCTACGGCGGTTGTAAAAAATATTGTATACAACTGGGAAGTGGGCTGCTGAGACCCCAACAAGGACACCGCCAGCTGGGGCGAGAACGAGACTTTACACCAACCGTCCCGTCACGCCGCCCAGGGGCGTCACCAAGACAAAGAAGATTTTGAGGGCCCTCTCGATCAATCCCACCGGCCACCATCCTCCCCCGGCGCTCCACCCTTTTAAGAGTATTCTGTGTTATTTATCCTAAAAATATGGATAATAATTCTTTGTCTTAGCTTAAATACACTCTTGAAAATAATGAAAACAATCACTCTATCATTTGTATTAGCGTCTGGCAATATATCGTAAGGAATAAATACAATTAGCTTCTTTTTTATTTTCCAATTTAACATTAAATTTAGTTTTGATAATTTAACTGCATCTCTTTATATGATCTATAAATAATGTGTAATGATAATGCCTGTCCAAAAAGAGAAAATAAATGTAAAACAAAAAATAAATATTATAATAATAATAAATTCGTAGAATAGACGTAATATAAGAATAGGAAGTAATATTTGTACAGCGCCCCTGAGGTGATTTCTCACAAAAGCGGCGCTATAGAAATCGTCTGATTATTATTATTATTAAGTAATTATTGTTATTGAAAAATTATTCTGAACAGAACCATATTCTCAAAATAGAAAGAGAGAAAACGAGGTTTATGCGTTACTTTTACAAGATAGAATATATATATTATCCATCCTTGTTTTTAACAGGAATGCTCAATTTCAATACCTTAGAAGTCCGCCGAAAAATATTTGTAGGTAAACATTTCTTTAAATTAATCTATGGAACCATATGAAATGCACCTATGTTGAAAGAGGTAAACTTATACGCTTCTGATAAGTATCGACTCTGTGCAGAAACGGGCGGTCCGTTTGATAGATTCGCCTATCTTAACAAACGGGTTGCAATCTTTGGAGCACAAACGTCAGGTGGGAATGCTGTCCTTGTTCTACCGGTATTTTAATCGAAGATGCTCCGAGGAACTAGCGTCATTGATCCCTTCGGCACCGGTGCATAGTCGGGAAACACATTTGTGCACGGTTGACATTTGTCACATGAGAACGGGTCACTTCTACGATTCATTCTTGTGTTCAACAGCTCGGCTGTGGAATGAACTACCGGCCTCTGTGTTTCCTCCATCCTATAACATGGTCTCTTCAAGACCCAAGTTCACTCCTTCCTATCCTCTAAAAGACCCTCCACACGCATCCCCAAAGATGATATAGGCCTTGAGGAAAATTATTTCCCTCAGGGTCTCCTGTAAGGATTTACTATTTAAAAAAATCTCATGGGAGATCCCATGCACTATTTTATGCTCCGAAAGAGAAAACTTCTGTTTAATCAATCAGCAATCAATCAATCAATCAGCAGAGCGACTCAACCACTCATCGATGCTGCATTGACCGTTGACATTTTTAATATCACTTACAGACAATTTTGCGACTATCTCTTAACCCATGTAGCAAAATAGTTTTTAAATTGCCCCCATGACTTTTTATACTTTACCCATCAACCTTCCACTTCTTGCTTGTTTGACACAGATTATCATCTTCGATATTTGTTAAAATCATTAATTCACAAATATTTACCTACTTGTGCTATTTGTTATTCCTAATACTTGTCTATATATTTTACAACCTATTATATATATTTATCAACTCTGTATTATGTATAGAACTATTTTATAGAAACTATGAAAAATAAATATCTGTAGTGCCGTTTAGTAAATAATATCACCTCAAGGGAGCTTAACAATTCTATTTTCGACATTTTACCATTTTCATCATTTATCTTTCAACATTTTATTGGTTTGCTAAAATATTTTTTTTATTTATTTATTTTAATTCATAATACCTACATTCCAACAATAAAAATATATTTCTTATAATACGTTATTCCCAATGAGTTAAAAAAAAACTCTTTCCGGAAAAGACAATATTATAAAATAAACTAAACACATATTATTACAGAGGAACGCAAAGTTGAAATAGAAGATACAAAAACAGCGTGCAGGTGAAACGTGTACATAGATACATATAACAGGAGATTAATCAGAATGGAGAGAGTATGATAAAAATACACAAATAATGATGTACACATTTTTAAAAAGTTTTCAATAAAAGAAAGTATCACCTGTTTATAAAGCTGTTAAGAAAACATCCTTCGAGTGCTTTTTCCAATATTATTTCTTCGCTACTGGAAACTTTAATTCACTTGGTAATGCGTATTGCAAATAACGTATTCCAATACGGTTCGATTAATTTGCCACTAGCATCTGAATTACAACAATGAAAGTCAACACGATTGTAAGATTATTGATCTCGTTCCGAGCAAACACTAATAATCCGCAAACATTTTTCAAATTCCACCTTTCTTAAGAGAAAACCGAAAAACACTATGGAACATTCAAAAACATGACTTGCAACCTGCCGAATAGAAGAAACGTTTTTTTTTTTTAATATCTTGTTTTTGTTTATCCAGGTTTTTACAGATGTTACAACATTGATATATAATGCAAATAGAAGAAAGCTACACAAAATATATAAAGAGAGACACAAGTGACACATACAGATAATTAGCTGGATCATTGTTATATATTATTTTTTATGTAATAGCAAGACATTTTTTTTCTAAAACTGCACTAATTATCGAAAAAAATTTCTACATTAGCACACTCTATCTTGGTAGGCAATATTATAAATATTATTTCTGACTGTGTTCAGGTGGAATGTGCTATGGTGCCTTAAACAATAAAAATTAGAAACATTTATTTCAATACTGCTAAGACATGAAGATAAGGCAGTTTCAAAATGGCCTTGAAAGCCGAAACAGCTGTCACAATATTAAAAACAAGAAATACTTGCAGAACTTAATAATAACATTATAAAATTCGATTTATATTATTTTTTTAAATTATATATCTACGAATTAAAAACAAAAACAATTAATAACTGCTAAGACATAATGCAGTATCTCGATGACGGTGAATTATTTTATACAAACATATTGAATCGATCAATTACCTTCTAATTTTTCAGCTAATTATATGTATGTTGAAGTTCTCAAGACGTGCATTGTATGATCTCGGATGGTCATGTATATCACATTTAAAAGATAACATTATTTACAAGCACTGAGCGTTCGGGCCAACATGCTCGCCAGGAGATTTAACAGTTACAGTTCTCCGGTAAAAGAGCAACTATTCCAAACATACTGCATGAGC
The DNA here is from genome assembly GCA_022606495.2 of Halesus radiatus. NCBI lineage: Eukaryota > Metazoa > Arthropoda > Insecta > Trichoptera > Limnephilidae > Halesus > Halesus radiatus. The sequence goes on along the minus strand of JAHDVE020009602.1, from coordinate 21,251 downwards.
TTTTACTCTAGCGAACTATGGACAAGATATACACAAAGCGTCATGGGCATACTCCGAGTACAATATAACCACGCTTATAGGACGCTGTTCGGCCTCCCTTGGCGATGCAGCGCATCGCAGATGTTCGCAGAGGGAAGGGTGCATGGGTTCGCTGCTTTGATGCGCCCCAGAATAGCCGGGACGAGTCAGCGCTACCAGAGATCGGAAAACACTCTTGTCCAGTGGCAGGGCACGCTCCTATATCGTAGATGGAGATTTTCTCTCAGGCCACTGTGGCATAAGTGCTTATTATGTTATTTTAATGTACTTTAATTTTAATTTTTATTTATTTTTTATATTCTATTTCTACATCATGTAATTTTTTATTATTTTTTAAATGTATTATTTTTATATGGCAGACAGAGTATTTATTATTATTATTATTATAAATTAATTAAAAATTACTTTGTAATCGCCACTTTATTAATATATACATAATAACATGTTTCGAACTAATATTAGTATTCTGTATATTCCTTATGAGGAAAGCATCGCTTTCGAAACATGTGGATATGTATATATTAATAAAGTGGTGAGTACAAAATAATTTTTAATTCGTTTATTAATAACGACGCCACAAAGTGAATACCATTTTTTTTTTAAATTATAACATTATTTGTGTTTGTAATTCTTAAAATCACACGTGCAAACAGCGAATCTGCAATAAAACGGTTCATTGAAAGAATCGTAAAGTAAGAACTATTCCCTTAAGCATGGATAGGTACTGTCATGAATTTTGTATGCCGAAAGATAAAGTAACAAAGAATCATACAATGTCTTACATTATTTCACTACACCTCGAAAATTCCCCTTTCAATTCAAATGTGGAGGGTCCTTGCAACGTAAGACACTTTCTCCGCATTGCGGTAAAAATTCCCGGACGTCAAATATCAAATACCGCTATGTCAGTATCGTTACGATGTTCTTCAATAAAGTAATCATTGAACCTTTCGTTAGGGTGTCCTTCAATAAAGTAATCACTAAATCTCTAGACTTGCCATCTAATCTGATAGCATGACGAGGCTGGTAACGTGTTAAATTGATATAAATGGCGTCGTAAAAATAATATTAACTGTCAGATAGGAGAGGCAACTGGAAGCAACTGCAACTGACTTCAGACGGGATGATAATAATAAGGCAATACGGCTTGGTGAAATCCAATACTTGGTTGTTATATCAACTGACAGATAGTGGAATAATATTTTTTTTAATTTTGCAGAATAATATTATTCCATGGGACGAATTTGACAATATTATAATCTTTGTAATCTTAAATCTTTCTTTGATTTGGTTTTAAAAACATTAATTTTTAATTCGTAGTTAATACCTAGTTTCGCTCGTGTTTCGATACACTTTTTCAATACCTTTAACTTATTGAACAATATTTTAAATCAACACATGGCAAATCTTTGAAGTTTGATTTTTTAACAGCTATAATTCACATCTCTGTGGTGGTACTGTTACACTAAATTACTACTGTTAAATGATATTCGTCTACCTCTGCGGCATATTGGCAATCTACTTAGTTCTGAACCCCGAGATCACGGGATTGGAGCCCGGCGTAGCAAAATATAGCTTTTTTTTTTTAGCATTTACTACGTAACAATTTCTAGATATTTTGTTGTTAAAGAGTTTGAATTTACAATATACATTTATTACTTAATATTAATAATTTGTCTAGCTATTTATTATTAATAACACATATCAATTTATTAAGATTAAAGAATAAATATACATTTGAAATTAAAACTCTTTCAAACAAAATCGGTTTTATTTTATTTTTTGTGGATTAATTATATTTTCTGTTTTTTAAGCATTTTAATTTAAAATATACAATTATTGCTTAATATTAATAGTTTGCTATATTATATTTCGAAAGCAGTGGCAAATTATTAGTATTGAGTAACAAATGTATATTGGAAATTAAGAATCTTCAAAAACAAAATACTTTTGAAATTAGTAGGCAAGTAAAGAATTATTGTGCTTCATGTTTTATTGTATCAAATAAAAACATGAAAAGTGATGTACAAAAAGAATTAACGATTTATTTTATTGGGTTTATTTTACAAATTGTTTTGATAAAATGATTTTATGCAAATAAAAGAGTGCATTTGCACTTTGTTCAATAGAGGAATCGCCATGGTGAAAGAATATCATTGATAATCTAAATTCAGCTTGAAATGGACTAAACTATATTTACTTGCCAATTATAAATTCCTAGGGGTGTTTAACATACCCCCCCCCCCCCTCATCAGACATCAGAGCAGCTGGCCAATTCTGGATAAGTGAAGTGTTCAGTGAGGTGAAAATATGTTCTAAGAGGATATCCACGAACAAGGTAGGCTTATTAAATATCCGTGGCATCCTTCCGTTTCTCTTCAGTCCTTCCTTCATCTTTTCATCTCATCTGGTTCTCCAGATTAACTTTGGCGCCAGTTCCAGAATTGGGATTATTTAAGAGCTATCGAAAATCCTTGAACGGGTATGCAGTCGATGTAGTTGTGAGATATCACGTGAATTGTGAATAAAACAAAAACAAACGCCAATATAACATGCTCTCCACAATACACAAGATACTTATCAAACACATCTTTCCATATTGAAGATAACTGCATTTTAAGTGTATCCGTTTTATATTAACGTTACAATAACTACAAAGTGGATGCAATCCGTTTTCCTTAACAAACATCAACATTCAGCAGCAGCATCTTGCAAATAATCTAAATCTCAAAATATTTACACAATAGTTTGTTTGTGAAACTATCAGTATTATTTTATTCCGGAAAACTGTGTACGAGTCGGATGCTGGCGGGAAATCCCGGCTTGAATCATATCCGCTTTCCTTGAGTCAACTTAAAATGCGACTTGAAAAACAGTGTGCTTCGGGCTTACCTATTTTAAGACGCCTTTAAAAGAAACTTCAAACAGAATCTATTTAGCTATAATTCATCTAATAATTTAAAGTGTTATTTTTTCTATATAGTAACCTAGAGTTTTGGTACGTAACGTGAGTAATTCTAATTTTAAAAGAAGTGTAAATAGATATAACCCTTACTACAATGGTGTGCTTTGTTGTGGAGAATAAAGTAACCTTGTAAATGAATTACTACTGAAAATATTGATGGCCAAGTATTAAACTGCAACAAGTCCGAAAAACCATAAATTAAAATATGAATATCAATTTTTTCCCAAATAGAAGCTCTCGTCAGTTTTAGGTAGAAATAAAAACAAAAAAATGTTTGACTCCTTGAAGAGCCGAAAAACCAAAAGTACTCTGTTTTATACAAATCTATTTTGAATTGTTGTTTCCATTTAAAACTGAACATTTTCCTATCTATGCATTTCAATATCGAACAGAAACAACAGTGAGAACTAATAAAATTGTGCACGCATATATATGCAAATGCAAATATACGAAATATTGATTATCTTACAACAACAAATTTTGACTTGTTGCAGTAATAATGGGCCATCGATATGCGTTTTTGCAGAGACTGGCCTGGTGAGAGACCACGTTCAGAAATAAAAGGTCATTTAAAATGGATTTGTCTGTACTTAAATAGAGCTTCATCTTCTCTTACCCCTTCTAACTCTACTCTCCTTCAACTATTGTATTACCTCGAATAATTAAATGATATCAAGAACCTTTGAGAAAAACTCCCTTAAGTTAAAAATATACATTTTGGTGGTGTTTTAGAATACCTGTCAACATTTTTTTATTATTTTGTATTCAATATTAAAATGCGGTGACTGATACATTCTTTCGATTGGTCAAATCCTGCTATATATATTTAATCTGAAAAGTTAAAATTTCAAACCAGTTAAAATGTTGTATCCACAAAATACCAATTTTTAAGAAAATACTGAAAAATATGTATTTTTACAAAAAAAAAAAATAATATGTAGTTTACCGAAGTATTCTTAATACTTGAGGTATTATTTTTATAAAATAATACCACATTGTCATGTAAAAAAAGAATCCCGTTTTTATTTTATCATAACTACAAAATTGGTTTTATAGATATAACATTTTAACTCCGATATGTGAACAACTGTAACGGTTAATATTTATTAATTTAGCACTTATCAAGTTATTCCCAAACGACACCAATTTAAGAATAGAATGCACTTATTATTGTAAGTCAAAGGTTCCCAACCTGTCGATCGCAGAGCACATTTTGGTCAAACCTAATAATAATAATAACCTTTGTGAATTTTGAAAAGAATTATTTTTCCATATTTTTAATTTACAACCATGGATTAAAAATGAATATATTGCTCGAAGAATCTTATTAGAAGTCGATATCCATGAAAACTGGAGTAAAAAAGAAGTTCCCAATCTGAAAAAGGTTGGGAACCCTCGTATTAAGTAAATCTCATAAATTTAAAAAATTGCATTAATAAAAATAATAGAAGCCCTGTGTTTAAATATGAATATTCCGTCGGATATCAGAATTTATTAATTTTCCTGTCAAAATTTGACAATATTCAATCAAATTTTTAAAAATAATACGTTCGGTAATTTAAATATAACGAAAAACACCAAAAAATTTAATTGAAATTTCAAAGCACGCATAACTGATTCAACTATCATTATGACCACTAATCAAAATAATTGATTTACGTTTAATTAAAACTCTTGATTATGTCTGACTTTTTATGAGTGTGACGATTTCAAAATTAGAACTGATATGTTAAGAAAATTTAAAAAAAACCACCTTTCAAATGCAATCCATCGATAATGTACCTAGCTGAAGTAATATATCAGCAGACAATAATTATTACTCTATTACAAGCCTATTCTGTTTTTTTTTTAAAGGAAAATTGCTTATCTTTTCCTTGGGCTCAAAGACTTAACTGCGGTTCCGGTTCTCTCGGATGACAGCTGTCAGCTGTCATTCAGCAAATGACATTCGTTAAATATATCAATATGTACCGAGTTTTCACAAGAGTAAAATTTAATATTAAGTAAGTTACCAATGTAACAAACAAGTTAATTATAAGTTAACAGTGTTAATTACAAGTTAATATTTCTAATTATAAATTAACAATGTTAATTATAATTTAACATTATTAATTATAAGTTAACAATGTAACAAGTAAAAACAATGCACAACGGCAGGTGGGCGCATGGATATACCAGCATAGATATACCACGGCGGTAAATGTCACTATTAGAAATAGTGACAAAATAAAATGTTCATTACTATCTAGTGAATTATGTACCTTTTTACAAAACGTAATTTGTCTTTAAATATTGTATTGATGCTATTTAAAAATAAAATAAAAATTGATTAAAACGCATTATGATTTTTTTATAATGTAATTGTGTCAAAAAGTGTTGTGCCACTTGAAGATATTTCATCAATTTGTGTTTACAAATAATATCTTAACAATCTGTTTAGGATTTTTCTACTGTCTCTCCGGAATTCCGCAGTTAAGCAAAAGCCTAAGAAAAATGATAAGGAATTTTCCTTGAGGGGAATCAGAATAAGCCTCCTGATATTTGAAATGTGCGTCCATATGACTTACTTTAGAATCATCTGTAGAAGTGAAACTAATATAATATAAGTGAAATAAATAAAAAAAATCAGTAAAAAAATAAATTATAATAATAAATCCAGATCATGATCATTTCACTGCCGACAACCTGGGCGTTTATTGACATTAAATAGGTTGATATAAATACATGTATTTTACCAGCCTCACTAGACGATGTCTGTTCTGAGACGGGTAAAATTCAATGAGTGGTAAATTTTGCTAAATCACAAAAAAATTATATTTTATCATGTCTGTGTATTGAAAACATTCCTCCGTTTAACTTAAATATAATAACTAATATTCTTACAATCATTACTAACAAATTAACCGCCTCGGTATTGATTTCTCATCATCAATGTACAGTCTGACATTTTATGGTAGACAAAAAATGAGGGCGCTGCGATCGTTTAAAACTTTTCAAATTACAACACCAAAATGGCTCACGGGGAGATTGTTGTAAGTGTAAAAATACACAATGGTCCAAGTGCACTTTTTTTACTTTCACTAAACGGTATCTAGAAATTAGTGGTACTCTCCGAAAGAAGACGATTCTACATCACATTTTAAAATAATATTATGTTTAAACTTTTTTTATTGTTTAACGCTTTTCAAGGAAAACAATTATACGGAAAACTCGACTCTTTGGATTATGAAATTCATGTATCGAAATAAGCATGTACTAGGTATAAACAAAATAAATAAAATTCAAATAAAAAACAAAATCCAATTCAGCGATCAAAAATATAAAAACAAAAAAAAATACGAATTTACATGTTTTGAATTGTTTCTTTAAAACGAACTGACAAATTTAAATGTGAACAAAATTTTAACGTGAAGAATAAATTTTGAAATACATAGTTGGTAGCTTAATATTGCCATGATAATGAAAAAATATAGTTACACCTTTTTTTTAAAGAAAGACAAATATTCCCTGATTACAAATAACCTGACAATATTTGAAAATCTCCTAATACCATCACAGTAAGCGGAAGATGTTGCTTGTGTCGTAATGGAGGACTTAGCTAGCCGAAGAATTGAACTCACCACCCAAACGCGATGCCAACTCAGCCACTGACCGCTACATTTTATTTCCAAAATATACGTACCCATAAGAGGTGCCTTTTACCATATTATTATGTTAACAATCAGAACGAGGAGAAGTAGAACAGCCAGAAAGCCATTGTTTTCTATCAGTTATTCTTAAAATGTGCCCGTCTGCAAGGCGGGTATGCTGTATTTGCCTCTTAAGAAATATCCCAGTGACATCTATCAGAACTGTCTGAAACTACTATTAAAAATACTTCGTCAAGTCATCTATGCTTTATAGCTCAAACTATCACAGTTACCATGTATTTATTTACTTGTTTTTAAATTGTTTGAAGCTTTTTATGTCATACCTAGACAGGACTTTATGTCTAATTTCGCTATAATATGCGAACTGTCTGAGTAATAACTTGTGATTTTTCTCGCAGTTATTTCATTATGCTATTTGGGTTTAAGTAGCCAATTCATGGAATATAACGTATATTTTTAAGTGCGGGGGATATTGTATCAGACGAAGCGCGCGTGAAAGTGCAGCGAGTGGCTTGTTCCCTAACACACTTCACGGCACGAGCGGTTTATGACCGTTTTGGGATGCGCTTTTATACCCTTCACTCTCCGGGGCCGAGTTCTTCAAAGAAAGCATGCCATTTTAAAACGATGATTTTTTTATAAAGTGTTTCATCGGTTCAAGCAAAGTTCCACAATTTAAATCTTATTTTACAAACGGTGGAAGTTTATTAAATTATATTCTAATATTCGCTACCACTTTTCACAAATTTACTTCTGATAAAAACTGAAAAACTCCCCTCAAAAGAATCGTCGTAATAAGGAACTCTAGTGAAAAATATTTTAGCTTTAAAACTATTTATTAATATAGATCAACAATCACCGATTCTGAATATATAAGTTTTATTATAAAACATCTAAAGCTTCATTTAAACGTGAATAAAAAAACCATCTTATCAAACCGCCGTTTCGTTGGTACCATTGGAACGATGTCACGCGGTTGTTCAAGCTTAAATTCTTTCTGTGTAAATTCATTCTGTCTGACCGTTTGCTCGTGTGACGACACGCGGTATCCCCTCGGACTCCAGCCGTTTTGGTGTGCTTTAAAAAAATCAGTATTTGGGAATTAATTAAACTATGAAAACAAACTTTATAAAAGACTAATATGTTAAATACAAATTAGAAGGTCAACATGAATAGAAATGTACAATTTAAACTAGAGTTCCTCATTACGTCGGATCACAATCACACACGGAACAACTAGCCAAACATAATATTTGGAGAGAAGTATTGTTAATTTTATAAATTTTGGTGAAAAAAACGTATCCTATTCCCTAGATCGAATATTTTTATTGGAAGTTTTCAAGTATTGTTTTAGCTAACAAAGATCCCATCGTTTAATAACCAATAACACCAGTAGGCCTAACTTGACTCGATTCGATCTTCTCTGTGTTCCAATTTATTATGTTTTTGAAAAAAGGGCACAAATCGTTTTACGACAGGGCGATCGGGCAAACCAAATAGGCATTAATTATTTTGTAAAAATTTCGTTTTATTAGATATTATTATTAATTAAATAAGATTATTCTTACTAAATTTACACACTAGAATGCATGAAGCAACATTTTATTAATGTCTAATCTATAAAAAAATGATTAACACTTGGCGTTTTAAATCGATAAAAAATATATAAATGTGTTAACTTATATAAATCATTTATCACTTCGAAAATAACGTGCAGTCGATTTTGTGACACATAGTTGGTGCATTTGAGCTACACTTCAGATAACTACACTGAAATTGTCCAGCTAGATTGGGGATAGATATACTATATATATATATATATATATATTGTTATGTAACAAATTAGCTACAATTTAATAGAAGAATCTAGCCGTTTAAAAGAAAAAGATCCTAGAACTTTCTCGAACATACGCTAGGATCGATCCCGGCGTCCGACACGAACGGCGCCAGTTCCGCCGTCATCCGTTGAGGGCTTGCGGCCCGAGCAACGGTGCTGGCCTGCCATTCCAGATCAGACAAGAGAAGCAAAAGGTGCGTGCAGCGTGCTTTCGCACGTGGCCGCCCTGTGTGATTTCTTGCGTCACCTTGCCTTCCATACATTTACTACATTGTAAACTCATTTTCTTGGCATAAATCCAATTAGTAAAGTCAGTGACCAGTGCACTAACTTCCTGTGAGCGACAGGATGATATCGGTGTGGGACTCAGCGTTCCTAGGCGTCACCTTTTGCGATAGAGCCGCATGCTGACTGCCCCCCGTTCGATCCAAGTAAGCTGTAAACTATTTCCTCTTTGTATGTGCTGAAAACCTCTAAGTTTAAAGTAATTGTCCGATTGAAGACTCACCAGAAAGAGATAATTGAACCTCAGATAGGTTAGGTACTGCCGATTTTTATTGAACCCCATATGTACTACCTGTAAATGTCTTCCCTGTAAAATAAATCCTGTCTAGAAAGCACTCATCTTTTCATTGGTAGTTAGGTACCTTTTTACTGAGCCGGTATGAGGCTGTGCCGATTCACGACTTGCAGAAAAGAGCTTTGATTGCTCTTACCTACTGAGCTATCCTGGTGGAACCCTAAGTCAGCCCCCGCGTCTTGCCTCAAGGTGTGTTAACCCTCCTGCTGACCTTATCAATGTCGCTGCATCGTGGGGCCCCATCCTCACCCCTTTTAACACTGTCGCTCCAACGTGCTTTAACTGCCTTCTTTTACACTGACGGCCAACTTGGGGCCATCACTTATTTTACAATATTTATATCTCTCTGTGTATACAGGGTGTCCGTTGAGTGGTATATAATTTTTCAACTGTGGGTGGTGTACCCCAAAGTCATGACCGTTCCGAAAATTGTCATACGGTTTTCGAGTTATTGGACGTTTTTCAAAGTTTCAAAAATTAACTCCCTTGCACATTCTCGTTCTTGCCATGGTCATAAATTAAGAAATTTTCTATCTGTATTTTTTTAAAATATTATTCATGATTAGTATTAATATCAGAAAAACATTATTATTAAACGCGTTAGTGCTGTAGCTTTTTTTAAAGTCTTTAACTTTAAATTTGTAACTTCTTTAATAGATGTAAAATTACTGTGTGGTGTCATTTGTAATCAAATCGTTAAAAAATATTGTGTGAACAATTATTTAATATACAAAAATCAAAATATTTGATAGGTATATTTTAAATTTATTTTTCTACTTAAGTTTAAGCTCTCGTCGCTTTTTTGGGGAGCCTGGGTGGTCAATTAGCTAAAAACTTTTTTATATTAAATAGAGATTTTAAACCGGTTCCATCCAACCCACCACCCCAAACCTAACTGTCCAATATCTACTTCTCCTATTTTTAGGTGGAAAAAAAAGTCACCGGAGAAGAAAATTCCATCTACATTTTTATGTCTTCGTAAATAAAATAAAAATATAAAATTAAATTCGAAGCAAGTAAAATCTTTGAACTTTTTTTTGTCACATTATTTTTCCTTGAACATTTTAACATCTTCGTTTGTTTGGCCATCGTGCAAAAAAACAATATCGTTATTGCACTATCGTGTTTTTGCACGCACCAGTGAGAGGTAGGTAAATAAACATTGTTATTTGTAACAGAATATTTCATAAACAATTTTATCTAAATGTGATATTTTGTTTTTGTTTTTAAGAAACTAAAAAAAATAAAAGCAATTAAAATCTAAGACTAAGAACATGAACCTAATAACGGGCTTATTTGAAGAAAGTTTACTCTTCCTGTGCGAGAGTTAGAATTAAAGTTTTATGGCGAGCGAATGAGAGGCACTTTTGTTCTGCATATACTTCGAAAATCATTGTTTTATTTCCCTCGGATGAATTGCTCCAGAACAAACAGTTTCGCATTGCATCAGAATTGGACTTTTTTTAATAGTTTCCAACAATTTCAAACTTTTCAAGTGCTCAAGGTAATTTTAGCTTTTTTAAGAATCGAAAGTATTCGGTGATATCTTTTCTCTGTTATTTTGCATGGCGTGGAAACCTGGAATCAACCAAGTATTTATTATCACGGAAAATAATTTGGAAGCGTTTAAAATATGAATAAATAGGCAAATATTGGTTACAGATATGGTAACCAATAATTATATCCATTTATGAAAATATTCTAGGTATAAAAGGAAGATTTTATTTATAAATAATTTAAAAAATATACTCAGTATTCACCACTTTATAAATACACATTGATATCTATAAAGCATCGCTTTCAAAAGATGTTGATATCAATGTATATTTATTTAACAATGACGCCACAAAGTGAATACCAATCGTTTGAAAAAATTATAAAAGTAATATTTATTTATTTTATTTTACATGTATATTTACAGAAATTATTCCAAAAACAAAAGTACATCACATTATTAGCCGTTGTATACTTATTAGCATTTTGAATTAACAAAATATTTATGTGTAAAATGTCGACCTCAGACTTTAGCTCTTAAAGAGCATGATCATTCTTCCCAGGGGCATTACTAGGGAGTTCTGCATCTCGGAACAAGGAAAGATCTGTGCACGCGCGCTATTATAAAATTATCAGGGACATGATCGATATTTTTTTCTAAAATTTCTGGATCGCTGATATGACCGTTCAAGATGTTACGGGTCATTATAAGCGAAGCAGTTATCCAGCTGTTGGCAAGGCTACTAATACCCAGCATCCCCGATAAGGAGGCTGGTTGATATAACCAGGGATAGTACCTGAAGTCCCTGAAATGTAAATATCTCAGAAGCCTCGTTTGTACTTCCTCCACCATTAAAGAGTGGGTAAAATCCTCTAGTCCCCATATTACAGGGTCACTTTCTACAATATTGCGTACCAAAGTATAGAACAATAAGCAAACCACAGCAAGGTTAGAAAATTGCCTGAAATTGTTTAGTACAAATCCCAGCATTCCTAAAGCCTGTTACATAATGTTTCTATATAAACATCAAACGTAAAGTGTAAATCAAATCTAATTCCCAAGATGACTCCAGTTATATAATTCATCATGAAGAATGACAAAAAAAAGATTACCCAACTGGTAATTATCAATACCTCTGCCATAAGTTACCCCAAGTGGTTCGCTACGATTATTAACTTAGCGGGGGTGACCGTGTTCATTGGGAGGGGGTTGCCCAGGCCTTGGCGGCGGATCAGCTGCGTGGTGCGCCGTATCCGGAGAAACCGGTTGAGGGAGACCCTTTGACTCTCTAGCCGGACTCTCGACCCATCATCTTGCACCTGAGTGGGGGGGATGGATTAATACGTGCATCACTCCTGGATATACTGACCCCAGATTCTTACCTACTCTACATATCTTTACATATCTTTTTCCTTCCCCGCACTTCCTTCCTTAAAAAAGACCCTCCTCACAGCATCCCCCCTTAGACCCTGAGGGAAATTACTTTTCTCAGAGCATTCTGTGTGGAGTTTAAAAAATAAATTACGAGTGCGAGTGAAATTCCGCAAAGATGTCCCGAGTAACGATACACGGTGAAGTTTTCCATGACAATAACTAACCCTGGTAATACTGGGCACTAGAAAAGGGAGAAAATGATATATTTATTCAAATATACGACAGTAGATCTTTAAATTTAGTAAAAATGCATATTTATACGACATGTTTATTAAAAAATATCGTATATTATTTTTATTTTTTATAATAATAATGTTTTATAATATATATATATACATATTTTTTACAACAAATTAAAAAATAATGATATCCACATTGGGATTTCCGGTGCTGAGGATTTCATTTCCAAAATATGAAAATACATTGATTGAAATTGCTGAAAAAAGATATCGTAAGGTGAGCTGTATTAAGTGCAATTGAGTGACTTCGGTGTTTTTTGAAGGAGAGAGGGATTTTGTTGTGGAGTTTAGTACCATAGTTTAAAAAGTTTTTTTGTCCAAATGTTTTGTTGGTGGTTGCTTGTTGGATTTGTTTTTTACTCTGAGATCCAGTGTTTTAAATATGCGCGTTTATTTTTAGTACTTGTTTTTTGTATTTATGAATGTAAAGTATTATTTTTCAGAAGATAATTGTTTTATTGACAAAATGTTAATACTGTTGAATATTTCGGCAGTACCAGTTCTTACACGGACTTTAAGTATAATTTTCATGATGGCTTTTTGTGTTCTAGTGAGTATTTTATGAATATTTCCACTAGCACTGCCCCATTCGATAACACCATATTCTAATAGCGATTCGCAGAGAGCCTTGTAGATTTTAATCAAATCCTTTGTACTGAAAATATTCCCGATTGTATTAAAAAGTAAGTATTTTTTTAATTTGTTATTAAAATAAATTATGTGTTCAGTCCATTTAAAATTGTGATCATCTTTTGTTCCTAGATACGTTATGTGGTTTACATTTTCCAAAGAAAACTACACTGTCCATTTAAATGGGGTAAGCTATAAATTTTCAAGTTAAGGTTTGATTCTGAATTTTCTGTATTATTTATTTTAAAAGTGATGAATTTGGTTTTATTAGCAGAAAATATAATTGAGCGATAGTCCAGCCATGTTTTGATTCTGTTTAGAGTAATTTCTGCTTTCTTGAATGTTACTCCCAATTTTCCCCACTTAATAGAATAACAGTATCATCTGCAAAGCTTACGATTTCATCTTCACATACATATAATATACTATTTATGTAAATTAAGAGGAACGGCTGCGCCGCCTGTTTCAGGCCAAAATACTCACCTAAACCTAATGATCTTTTTTTTTTCACCAAAAGGTATAGTAAATATCGAGGACGGATGAGAAATAATTTTTTTTTAGGTTATGAAATATAGGCCAATAGAGGAATTGATTTTTCGAGATTTTAGAGGCACCCTTAACGATTATTTGGAGGCTAACGGTGATATAAAAAATGTTTTACCCTGGCTACTTTGAAAATATAATGAAATATAAAATTGAAAATTTATAAATTTTATTAAAATAAGCATCATGGTGTACTTTAAATTAAATTAAAAACGACCAATTTACGTTGAAACACAAATTTGCGGCACATAATTTAAAATATCGACCCGAAAAAACTTTTTTTACTATTACCATATTTGTTTTTTATATTTTTATTTACGTAATCATATTTAGATAGCAAATACAATATATTTTTTAAATAATCCAATGAACCCTAAAATAATTTTCTAGGTTGCCTTTAAAATTATGAAAACTGTTTTTTTTATGGCGTATAATTCATAATTTAAAACAAAAATATATAAAATACTTCTCATCCGAACTAGATATTTACTAAATGGGATGGGTTTGGATGGGTATTTTGGCCACGAATCCAAAATTAAGTTCTGCATGAAACAGGCAGTGCAGCCGTTCCTCTTAAGAACAGGATTGAATCCAGAATACTTCCTTGAGGCACCCCGAATTTGAAATTAATGAATTTGCTGGTTATGTTGTTGAGTTTAACCTTATTTGTTTTCTTTATTCCATGTAGCTTTAAAAAATATATTAGTTCGTTCGGACAATTGTCCAATTACACAAAATACATAGCACCAAATGAAATAAACAAGAGCTACAGAAAAGAAACAGCGCATACATAATACATTAATAAAGCAATTACAAAAATAGGACAAAAACATATAATTGAGAAAACATTCAAGCCAAAGCCCAAACAAGGTTTTGGTAGAGTCCATGATTTTAGACATTCTAATTGATGATCTTCAAGTATTAACTTCGTAAATCCTGACAAAAACTATTTAGACTGGTACCAAAAATTTCAATGGCCTGACTTGAGTTAACAAATCTCGACACTCAGGACAGCGGAGAATGGTGCCCATAATTAGTAGAGTGTTGATTGGGGAAAAGCAATTTATTGTTTGTGAGTCTACGGTAAGGAATGTTGAACTGCGGGAGTTGCAACAAAGAAGGTAATCATATAATAAATATAAAGGGGTCCATAATAAACTTCACACTATATAAAATATTATGAAAATATTTCAATTAATAGCTTACCTGCATTCCTTGTCATATTAGCTCAGAAAAAATGGTTTTCCGTCATCTGAAAAACAAAAGGTATTTTTATACGATAAGTGTAATTATTATTTAAAACACTTCGTCATCGCTGCGTACTACTCTGCTGAGAGAAAGAATTAGAAACTTAAGTGTCAACTTTACGGATTAAAGCTAATTGGATAAACTCTTTAAAGTTTAACAGTTTGCAATTATAGTTGCTGTTTATTTTGTCTATCATTTTATTTAGCAATTTTCATACATCTTAGGATTATAAAGAGCACAGTTGAGTTTGGCGAATTGCTTACACAAAACAGGGGAAGGTTTACCCTTTCTCTAACAGGAACTGTGATTGTATATTTAAATGGTAATTTTAGTCCGTTTTAATATTCTTCTGGCTTATATTATATCCGACCATTGGTGAACAGTACGACAGATTGGCCTGTGCTGTGCGGTAACTAACAGTGACCTAAATTATTATATCTATAATGGTAAACCTTAGTGTTAGGTTAAAAGGGGTGTTAGTTAGATACCGCTCTGAGATTCAAACACTGCCTAACCGCAGTCAGCCAAACAAGCTAGGTACACATTTGGCCACCCCCAAGTTTGTGCATCATATACTAACTTGACTTTGGGGTAGTAGTTGTAGGTGTAAGTCTCGGTGTTGAATCAATTATATTGATTTAATTAATTTCTGAGATAATTCTGAAGCTTGGGGACTTCTTATACGACCCACAATCAGAGTAGTGCATTCTACAAATGCACATAATAGCACTACCTACTCACATAAAACATGAATAATATTAAAATTTATAAAATTATTGCAAAAAATCAATCTTTCAAAAATACGCGCGATCTCCAGGCACGAATTCCACGTGCACGCAATGCGAGTTGAAGTCAAGACTCTTCTGTATTAGTATCAAAAAAGGGCGCGCCTTTCCTTACAAATCACGTATGTTTCAATCAGTGTCATCAGTACCAATTGTACTAATTAACCTTTGTTAATTAGTACAAATTTGCTAACGAAATAATTAATAATAAGTTGGCTTTCTTTCATGCAATTGTGGGAAAATATGGGAAGTTTATATACCCAGCAATTGATTTGTAATATGCATAAATGAATCGGTTATTTTGGATGGTGGATGTGGCAGGTAATCCAACCAACATCGTCTAAAGCCAACATTCTTAGCGAAAACCTACCACGTCTATGAAAAGTTTTTTTTAATATGAATTAACTCTGTTTTTCGTACTGCCTACAATGTTTAAAAACTATGTACTAGATTACTGACCAAAAGTATTAATAATTTTCAATTTTTTTTCAGAACGGGGAAAAGTAGACATTTTTTTTTCAGAACGGGGAAAAGTAGACATTTTTTTTCAGAACGGGGAAAAGTAGACATTTTTTTTCAGAACGGGGAAAAGTAGACATTTTTTTTCAGAACGGGGAAAAGTAGACTTTTTTTTCAGAACGGGGTAAAGTAGACATTTTTTATTTGATATAAATTATGTATGAAATATCTAATAGTACATATAATTACAAAAAAGTGTACATTTATTTTTAAAAAACTACCCAACTCAATGGAGAAAGATTTCTCGTCTTTGAGTTAGGGAGCAGCGCCATGTAGCGACATTAATGGTAACTAAGTAACCTACATCATAATGCGTGATCACTCCGTGATCTAGAACAACATTCCAGATCCTTGACAATTGTTAAATTGCATCCTTCAACCTTCTTATATTTAACTAAAAGTATTACCCGGTTTCGTTCCAAGTCTCAAAAATATTTCCTTCAAAAAATATATCATAGCCCTCTCGCGGATATTACGTTGGTTGCCATAGTAGCGTTGACCTAGAGATTCTTGACATGGAATGCAGCGCAAATATCATCTTCGATAAATAAATAAAATGTATATTATTATATCAAATTTAAATAGGTGCGTTTAATAAAGTTCTCTCCGTTAACACTGTGAAGAAAATTTATTTCATATTCATTGAAATCAAAAAAGAGAGATTATCCCATTCTAAAGTTTCGCATTTCACGGAGGTTTATTTTCTTCCGGAATCCTTATCTTTTCCACGTTATTTCAATGTGTTTAGAATTGAGAAAATCTCTCGGAGTTAGTGTTGCCTCTCAGCTTGGGGGAATAATAATTATGCGTATTTCGTCGGGTAATCTAATTATTAAAATAAGAAAATGTGATGTTCTAAAGTTCCCGGTATTATGAGATAACGAGTTCCAATATTCGTGGAAATAAGTGTTGTCTGAAGAACTTCATAGTCACATCCCGCAATTAAAATAGAGAAGAAAATAATTAAAATTCTCTTTATACCTGAGTTAAATTAGTTGTTTTTTTGGTTAGGAAACTATGTAGATATTTATCAACGTTTACCAGATTTCTGGAAATAATATGATGACCAGCTTTCGTAATAAAATCATTTCTTAATGAGCGGTTAAAAAGTGAAAACAATATTTAGAGGTACAAAAATGTTGAGTTTGAATTATGATCGGACTATGTGACACAGTAATAGTAAAATTAGAATTTAAAAACTGAAGTAAATAATAGGGTATGAAAATCTACCCTTTCCCATTTGAGGAATGTCATGAGACTGGAAGAATATGGGAATGGGAAATCAAATGGGAAGATGAAGGTTGAGAAAAAACATAAAACTATCGTATCAGCAATATGCAGCTGCGCATTTTATTTTAAATATAATAACCGTTACATGGGACTATTGCAAAGGGCGAAGTACCTAGACAAAGCATAGCTAATTACCATCCTACCGACAAGACCTCACTACGCGGTAGGTATCGCCCCTCGTCCTCCCTATATCTATATTCAAACCACGTGTCTTAAACAATCTGAACCAATCCCCTATAATAATTACCAAAACCAAATGCCACTTTGCATCATGAAAGTAATTAAGGAAGTAATTATTATGCATCTCAATCAGAGCACAGCATCGTGTTACTAAAAGGACTGAAGATGTTCTCGCCGACTCAAAGAAAAATAGTGGTTACTGCCACAGCAGTAAATACTTTGAGATGTTTATTTTTCAGCCACTTTTAAAAAAACCTAACAAAGTCTTTTCAGCGATCATTTTTTTTTTATTTGGCCCACTTGGGTTAGGGACCCATCGCTTCTCTGTGCTACTTCAGCGGCCTCAGTCCATTGCAGGACCAGCCCCTCCTCGCACCTCGTACAGCCCTACCTTACCTCGATTTATCTCTGCTTCTAACTAAACGTCCTCCCTCTGGAATTGCCGCCGGTATAATATGGGTATTTGGTCTTTCGGCATTCTAAATACATGTCCAACCGCATTATCTGCAACTTTTACATCTTGGGGTTCAATGCCAAGCACATCTCGGATCATCGACCTTTCCACACGATCCCATTTTGTGACTCCTCTCACTCCTCAAAATATCTCACTTTAGTAGAATCCTTTTTCTCAAAAATCAGGAATTAAGATACACGCATTGCCCAATGGCCGATATAGTTGCCGGAGATTGCTTTCCGACGTGTTTTTGATTGTGTTTATTTTCCTCATTATTTACAACTGCCTGGTTGGCCTGTTGTTTTATTCATGAGCTTTTACAATCCGGAACTGCTCGGAGGAATGAACTGAAGAGTCTGAATTGAGCCACTGAAAAATAAAGATTCGCCTCAAAACGAACTTGTTAAATTGGAATAAGTCGACAAATTTTGAATATTTCATGAAGTTTATTCTAATTCTGCACCTTTCTCTGGTGGGGTGGGAAAATGCTGTGTATCTCATTGTTTTCACTGCAGCACCAGTCCCAGAAGTGGATATCGAAAAAGAAACGTTTTTTGGGGAATATAACCGGGAGGGAAGTCCCTCCGGCGCGCCACTACGCTGTGGCGTGGTCACGAATATATGATTGAACCGACAAAAGAGTATGAAATGTAAATAAGAAACGTATAAACAAGATGGTTTGCCACAAGTGAGAAAACTTGAAACACAAAATGGAAAAACCCACTAGTATTACGTAACTTCACCAATATCTCTGAACCAGTTTTTCCAATACCCGATTCAGTGATGTGTGTCTATGACCTGATTGTTCTCTTCACCGGTTACGAAGAGTAAAATGTCGTTTGGCGCTGTTGTATCCTAAATTAATAAAAAAAAAATTATATTTTGTGAATCTCCACAAATGTTGGCTATCTAAAAACTATCTAAAAACTCGATAACTGTATCTAAAATCAATACACGTTTTTCAATGCCTTCTACCCGTGTTAATCAGTATGCGTAATATCTGTGTCGCCTTTTGAAGGCATTGCAAAAATCTACTAACCAACAATACATTCATAAAAAAAAACTTAAAAGGCCGCCTTCCAAATAAAAAAATAAACAAGGAGTATAATTTTATTTACCACTAGCTTATATGTGCCCGGCCTTGCTCGGTTTTTTTTAATAAAGTTATGAAGTTTTGAATTTTTACTTGTCGTTTGGGTGCCATAGTTGATTTCACAGCGAAATTAATGCCTTGTGACGACTCTTAATATCTCTAAACAAAGAAACAAACAAACATTTTTCAAAACATATCTAAGTAATAAAGTTCTTAAGTAGGTACCTACTTGTATTTTCAATTTTGAAAATATTCTACCGAAACAAACCTTCTCTTTTGAATAGACAATCTGTAGCTAACCAGAGTGGTATATCTATGGACTAAGCTCGATACAACATGTCGGATTCAATGTTTTCATACTAATTTAGAACACATTTTTACATATTGGATTTCATTTAAACTATTCTATAAACCTTCCAAGCACTACTAAAATAAACTGTGCTATTTTGAGCGGAACCGGTCGAGTGATTTTCGAGAAAATCGAGACAGGCAGACAAATATTCATTTTTTTTTAATATATAGAGCTTTTATCAAGTTAATGCCCTTTATATCATAGTATTTCAACATTTTTTCGTATCTTGTAAAACTTTACCAATGGAGTAAGTAATCTTTTTTTTCTTTGAGTGTTTTCCTGTTTAATTATTTCATAGTAGAAGTACCTATCATATATTCAGTGATCCTTCGAATGTTATTCAAATAAGTAGTTTAATTTCTAAAAATATGTTAATTCGTTTTTACAGCACAATAATTTGATACCATTTTTTACGAGGTTTTATTCAAAAGACAAAACAACTATTTGAGCCAGAAGGCAGAACATTTACTAAGAAAACCCTCTTCATTTGAAAGTCTAAAGTGGTCTTTACAAGATTCCAGTTGTTAGAAACCAACTATGAAAATTAGTTCCTTACATCTTCATGTATTTGTTTAAACATTTACATGGATTAACCTTTATCCCGACCCCAACCTTATTAGAAACTCAACTAGAATATTACTCCACACTTAGGTTAAATAACGCAGCGGCCATTACGGAGAATGGGGTAGTAATCCGCAATTTGCATATTTTTAAACCGTTTCCAATTATATATTTATTGAACGAGTTAAGAACGACGTTGCCATGGACGTTACGAGAATACTTAGAAGTTAAAAGCTACATTGGAGAATTTATCGGTGTTTATAGCTATTTAAAGCCAATTCATTTTATCTCGAGTGAGCAATAGAAATATACATTATGTATGAGATAACTACATGAATACAAAAATAATAAATTTATTGAGATTCCAAAATCAATCTGATTTGTCTAAAAATGGTCACAGCCTGTAATTTATTTTTCAAGATAGTTTTGTTTCTCTGACAAAAAAATATCTCCATGCTAGGTTTTTTTAAATTTAACTTTCCGATGGATACACTTTTTTCTAATATTTTTATTTATTTGCAAATTAACATGGGGGCTATTTTCGAATTAAAAAACTCTGTATTTTAAATGGTTCATTTGGGTTGATTTACTAGATCGACGACTTTAAATGTAAATCTGCCAAAATGTTTGTTCTATTATTACGTGGTTTCGCAGGAGACATTTTCAATTCTGACCCAGCCATGGAGATTTGGAAGTTGATAGTATTGAATGTCTTGGCAAATTATGAAGTATTCCCATTCGGAATACGTGCCAAATTATAAAGTATTCCCATTTGGAATACGTGCCAATTAAAAAATTACTATTATTTTTTTCTTAAGAAAAAATGTTCTTTAGCAAAATATTTAGTACATCAATATTACAATATAAGCATACCTTCGTGTGGTTTTACTAATCTATAAATGCGAATTTATATGATGAAACTATTTAACTCTATTTAACGTTGTTTTGTTAGCTGTAAGTATTGATTTATATAGTTTTTTTTGTAATATTTTATATTGGTTATGTTAAAATTTATGTGCAATAGTTTTAAATATGTTTATATCAGTCACACTTATCTACCAAACTGTTTAAGGTATATTATATAAATTGTGTACATGTCTTTTTGGAAGTTTTAACGGACGTAAATAAATAAAGAAAATACGAAAGGGAAATAAACAATTACATGGAAGTCAAAAAGATGGTAAGTTTAGAAAGTAGTTTGAATGAAATCCAATATGTAAAACTGTTGCTATAACGTTTGAAAATTAGTATGAAAAACGTTGAACCCGCCATGTTTTATTTAGGTTAGCCCATAGATATAACCCTCTGATTAGCCACAGATTGCATATTCAAAAGAAGAAGGTTTGTTTGGGTAGAG